>JBCAUA010083904.1:0-10687 GCA_038406235.1 Peronia verruculata | reverse complement strand
TGACAATATCAACTGGATAGAGCGCCAGTGCTCGTCGCTAATGGCTGCTTTGGATCCTGCCTTCCTTTCGCTTCTTTTGATAGTCCTTCAAGGAGTTGATCGCTCATCCCTGTTGCAGTCTAATTAAATCTCTATCAAGGGCGAAGCTGTACTTTTGTCGAAAACTCTGGCGTCTGCATGCACGGATGTTTTAGTCTTCTAACCATAGACCAGGCTTCTGAGGCACCGTCGAGGTGAGAGAGAATGTATGATCAGCTATCGACTCCCTTCGCCTGCTCGTGTGTACCACTCGAAGGCCTGAGTGCCATGCCAGCTCTGCGGCTCCTTGATTTTTCTCTCAATCAGGATAACGAGCAATGAGTGCAATTGAACAGGCAGCGCGTGCCGTCCGACTGCACACGGCGCTACCGGACAATGCGCTTGCACTGAGCGCCATGACGGGCAGTGAGCAATTCAGCGAATTGTTCAGTTACGTGATCGAATGTGTCAGCGAGGACGCGTCACTGGAACTGTATGAGGTGCTGGGCAAGCCGATCTGTATCGAGTTCGACACACAGAATGATGGGCTGCGTTATGTGCATGGGATCGTGCGTGATGCAGCCCATGCAGGGAGTCGGGGTGAGTACGCGCTGTATCAGTTCACCGTGACCGCCTCGGCATGGATGCTGACTCACACCAGCGACTGTCGCATATTCACCGACATGAGTGTGCCCGGCATCATTGAATCGGTTTTGCAGGACAGTGGGCACCAGAATTTCGATAACCGACTTACCGGTACCTACGATATCTGGAACTACTGCGTTCAGTACCAGGAAACGGATTTTGATTTCATCTGCCGGCTGATGGAGCATGAAGGCATCTACTTTTACTTCGAGCATTTCGAAGACAGGCATGTACTGGTGTTATGCGATGAAATGTCAGCGCACAACCGTGTGCCCGACTATGCCGAGATACCATGCTTTCCAGTCGATGACAGGATTAACCGTGAGAGCGAACACCTGACGAATTGGCAGTTCAGAAGAGAGATTCGGCCGGGTAAGTTCGTGACTCGGGATTTCGCCTTTGACGAGCCCAGACGGGATCTACTGGTACAGGATTTCGCCGCGCCTGCAGGCCAATACGACGTCATGGAAGTGTACGAATTCCCGGGCGGATTTGCCTATGGCGATTCAGGCGCAATGACCCGGGATTATGGTGAACGTCTTGCCAGGATGCGTATGGAGGCCTTGACCGCCGATCATGAAACTGCAACGGCGACAGGGAACGTCAGGGGGTTGGGGGCGGGGCAACTATTCACTCTATGCCGGTGCGAAAGGGAGGACCAGAATCGCGAATACCTGGTGGTATGCGCATCGCTGCGCATACAGATGGACAGTTATTACAGTGGTGAAGGCGGCGGCGCTGTTGAACTGGAGTCTGCATTGGTTTGTATACCGTCCGACGTACCTTTTCGCCCCGTGCGAAAAACGCTCAAGCCTCGAATCAGAGGACCACAAACCGCTATTGTGGTTGGCCCTGCTGGCGAGGAAATCTGGACAGATCAGCACGGCCGAGTCAAGTTGCAGTTTCACTGGGACCGCTATGGCCAAGCGGACGAGAACAGTTCCTGCTGGATACGGGTATCGCAACTCTGGGCCGGATCAGGATGGGGCGGCATTCACGTTCCTCGCATCGGTCAGGAGGTTATCGTGGAGTACATCGATGGTGATCCGGACCGTCCTGTGGTTACTGGCCGCCTGTACAACGGAGACCGGGCGACGCCATACGGGCTGCCCGCCAATGCCACACAGAGCGGCATCAAGAGTCGAAGTTCGACCTCCGGCACAGCATCCAATTTCAACGAATTCCGCATGGAGGACAAGAAGGGATCAGAGGAAATTTACCTGCATGCAGAAAGAAATCAGACCAATATCGTCGAAAACGATGAATTCACCGGCATTGGTCATGATCGTGTGGAAGAGGTCGGAAATGACGAGACCAACTCGATAGGTCACGACTTGACAGAAACGATTGGTAATAACAAGTCCATTGTCGTTGCGGCGAACCACACCGAAACCGTTGGTGCCAACTTCGATCTGAATGTCGGTTCATCGAAATCCGAAAACATCGGTGCTGGCTCAGCAGAGACCGTCGCTATCGGCAAGTTGTTAACAGTCGGTGCGGCCTATCAGATTACGGTCGGTGCAGCCATGAACACCACGGTTGGTGGTGCACTCGCCGAAGAGGTTCTTGGACTCAAGTCAGAATCCATCTGCGCGGCGAAATCGGTGAGTGTGGCAGGCAGCTTGTCCGAAGATGTCGGTGGAAGCGCATCGGCCAACGTCGGCGGCGATTCCTCCGAGACTGTTGCAGGCAAGCGGGACATCACTGTCAAGCAGGATCACACGCTCAAGGCACGCAAGATTCGCCTTGAAGCAGAAGAGGAGGTGGTGATCAAGGCAGGTGAGGCTCGCATCACAATGAAAAGCAATGGAGATATCGAGATAAGTGGTGCAAACATCAGTGTCAAGGGCTCGAAGAAGATCGATATCAAGGCAACGAAGGATTTGACTCTCAAGGGCAAAAAGATTGCGCAGAACTGATATGAACCAAGCCGACACATCAGACATCGTTGCATGGCCACCGAATACCGAAGAAAAGGCCGGTGGCGCCTTCATCGGTACCGTCGCTGCCATCGACGATGACGGCAGCGTGCATGTGCATTGCGACCACAACCCAGTCAACCCAGCCAGGGCGATGCTTGCATTGTCTCGATCGGACTGCGCCCTGCTCAGGAAGAATTATGACAACTTGAAAGTCCTGTTGATGAATATCGATCATCCCGAAGTTGATCTGGCGATCGTCGGTCTCTTGCTGGAGAAGCTACCAGCGCCAGACGAAGCACCGACAGACCGTGACAGGGTTCATCTCGATGTGACATCCCTGCTACTCGAAGCAAGCAAAGATCTTGTTCTTCGCTGCGGGGAAAGTCAGCTAACGATGCAGGCTGACGGCCAGATCGTGCTCAGAGGAACGGATGTAATCTCGCGCTCGAAGGGGCTGTATCGCATTCGTGGTGCCGCCATTCGAATCAATTGAATCGGGAGTCATCCGTTGCAAGCCATTAACAGCACGCCATTTGCTGCCGAGAATATCGTGCATGTGGACCGTGATGGCAGAGAACAGTTGATTTTGGTGGTAAAAGCCACGTTTGCAATACCGCCGGGCAATGACACGACCGTCGAAATCACAGAGCAGCGACCGATCGAACCCGAAGATGAATGGGTGGGCGAAGCGGGTGCCTCCAGTGTACGCTACGAAGCCGACTTGGGCATGGTGAAGACTCGCACCGATATCGTACTGATCGGTCATGCCTGCGCCGAACACACGCAACAGACACAGATTGACGTTGGTATCAGGATCGGTTCCACCGGAAAACTGGTTCGTGTTTTTGGTGATCGATTCTGGCAGCACGGCACAATGGATACGCGCATCAGTTCACCTCGACCGTTCGAGCGAATTCCGCTGGTATACGAAAGGGCTTTCGGCGGCACCGATCAAAGTCATGACAATCCGCAGAAGCACGAATTCGAACCACGCAACCCGGTCGGCCGCGGATTTCGCGCGTCATCATCGATGGCTGCGATCAATGGTACTGCCTTGCCCAATCTGGAAAATCCGAGCGCACTCTTGCGGTCTGTCAATGATAGACCGCCCCCCTGTGGGCTCGGCTTCATCGGTGCACATTGGCAACCTCGACGGCGCTATCAGGGCACCTATGATGATGACTGGAAGAAACACCGTATGCCGCTTCTACCACGGGATTTCGATGATCGCTTTCACAACAGCGCTTCTCCCGGGTTGACCTGCCCCGACTACCTGACAGGCGGAGAGCCCGTTGTGATTATCGGCGCCACGCCGGATGGCCGGCGTTCCTTCTTGCTGCCCAGGGTATCCTTCAGATCCACCGTTTGCGTCGACGCCGAGGTCATCGACCTGCCGTTGTCGCTCAATACCGTCATAGCCGACACGGATACCGAAGAACTGGTTCTTGTCTGGAGAGGCAGTATCTCGATTCACAAGCGAACCGAAGACGTGCGCTGGACTCAAGTCGAACTCGACAAGTCGGCAGGTTTTGTCAGAATGGGGACGGCATGATGGGCAATCTCATTACTGGCATGGGTGTCATCTCACCAGGTGGCTATAGTGTGGAGCAGAACTACACCACGATTCTTGCGGGTATCTCACCGTTGACGGAGTCAGAGGCGTTCACTTTCAGGGACCAGCATGGTCGAAAGCAGCCCGTTGTCTGTGGAGAAGCCATCGGTATCACGGATGGACAACGTCGCTATCTGAGGCAACTGCGAATGGCGCGCCCAGCCTGCCGGCAATGTCTTGCGCAGGCTGGACTGGATGGCGCTGCACTGAAGAGAACCTCTCTTTATCTGTGTTTTCAGGAGCCCTTACGACCTGGCATGGATGATCGGCACGAAACACTTCTGGCACGACATCTGGCACGCGACCTCGAACTCGGTGATATCACCGATCGCACAGCGTGCTTCTCAGCAGGGCATGCAGGGCTGTTTCAGGCAGTTGTCGCAGCCAGGCAGGACATGGCACAAGGCGTGTGCAACACGGCCGTGATCGGTGCCGTGGATACCTACCTGGATGACATCACTCTCGAATGGCTGTTCGACATGAAGCGATTGAAGCACCCGGACAGACCCGGCGGTTTCATACCGTCGGAGGGTGCCGCATTTCTGGTTCTCGAGTCGGAAAGCACCGCGCAATCCCGTGGTGCGGCAGGCCTTGGCAAACTCATCGCGCCTGCTACGGCCATGGAGGCTGCATCCGTTTATCATGATGAACCCTGCAAGGGAGACGGTTTGACAGAATGCCTGCGCACGACACTCGGTAATGCCGGCGAGTCCATTTCCCGCATTGGCACCATCGTCTGCGATCTTAACGGCGAACGCTATCGTGCTGCCGAATGGGGCTATGCCCTGGTACGTGCCATGGGAGACATTACATCGCCGTACGAACTGGTGCATCCGGCGGATTGCCTCGGCGATACCGGCGCGGCGAGTGGCGCGATCAATGTCTGTTATGCAGTGGAAGCCATTGCAGATGGTACGGTACCGGGTGATACTGCGCTGCTATGGGGTTCCAGCGATGATGGTGAACGCGGCTCACTGCTACTGACAAGCGCGTGAACACCAGGAGGAGAACATGCCAGCATCCGTTATCGTGAACAAGATGACTGTCGTCCACAAGAGCAGTGGAGGCGTCTCGATCGCCTTTCCGGATGTCTGCAAGACGCCCTCCCCGGCAGGCCCCATTCCCATTCCTTATCCGAATATCGCCAAATCGCAGGATACGGCAAAAGGCAGCCGGAAAGTCAAGATGGATGCCAATCCGATCATGCTCCAGGGTTCCAACTTCAGCACCAGTGTCGGTGATGAGGCGGGTACGGCAGGTGGCGGCGTGGTCTCCAATACAACCAAGGGAAAGGCAGAGTTCATCAACTATTCGTTCGATGTGAAAGTCGAGGGCAAAGGTGTCTGTCGCCTGCTGGACATGATGATTCACAACAAGTTATCCGCACCTAACACGCCGCCGACGCCCCTACTGCAACCGCCAGCGGTTTCCCTGTCCATGCCCAAATGTCCCTGCTGCAACAAGGATCATGATCCCGAAGCCTACAAGAACGAAGACGAACAAGGCACTGTCACCAAGGACCTGGAAGCGTTGAAACGAAACGCCGGAGGGGCGTAATGTCACTGGGAAGCCTCATCAGAAACCAGTGGAAACTGAATCGTGAAGGTCTGATCGATGCGTTTGGTGAAGATGCTCTCGACCAGAGCGCCAGCGAAAACAAGGGTTATCCAAACCAGGCGCATCACTGCGTGTGCTGCGCCGTTGCGCAGAAGAACAACAAGGGCAAATTGGCAAAGCTGCTTATAGCCGCCGGCTACAACATCAACAACGGCGGCAACAACATCTTCCTGCCGGCCAAATTCGGACATATGCGCCGCAACAATGAACAAAGGCACCGAGGCGGACACTGGGAAACATACTACGTGTATGTGGATAATCGCCTGACCAAGATATACAAGGATTTCAAAGATGCTGATCCATGCGCCAAACCCAAGGACAAGGCCGATCTGCTCGGGGCCATGATGAATTTGCAGGCGTCTTTGAAGGGTAAACTCGAGAGAAAGTCGCTTTGGCTGTATGGCTGGTCGGAACGCCTTTACAACGAGGACTATCGCGAGGAAGGTTCAGGAAATCTGATCTCTCTGAACCAACAGTCAGGATCGGTTGCCGGCATCGCCTGGGCAGATCGTTATCCGGCGGGGAGCGAGCGAAGAAAGAAGCTGAGAGGCGGCGGGCTCAGACGCAAGTGGTACACCGACAAGGGCTTCCCGGTTCCGGGCAGCGTCAAATCATGAGGAAAGCTACGTGAGTGATTACTTCGTTCTGCACAGAGACATCGCACTCGTGGGCAAGTACGCCTTTTTCGATGATGAACCGGACGCCTATGAAGCTGACGAATGGGAAAGTGGTGTACTGATCCCTGACAGCCCGACAATGCGATTGAAATCTGATTCGCGATACGTTTCCAAGCTCAGCGATATCCTGCTAACAAGGATCGAGCTGTTGGTATTTTCCGAGGCGGCCAGACAGGCGCTCCAAGAGGCTGGCGTAACCAATATCGAATATCATCCTGTCGAGGTCGAGAAACACGACTCCGGGGATATCGTGGATACCTACCGGGCAGCTAACTTCATCGGCCGAATCGCCTGTCTTGACGAGTCGACGGGCGAAATCAGTCGTTCCAGTCGCTCTGGCAATATTCTTGATCTTGAAGAGTTCAGTCTGGACGACTCACGAATCAAGCCTGCTTCCGGCATGCCATCGGAGGTGCTGCTGTTCAGACTGGATGAGTTTCCTTCGCTTGTGCTGGTTCATCAGCGTGTCAGGGATGCCTTTGTCAACGCCGGGCTTTCCGGTGCGAAGTTCGACAGGCCAGAAGACTACATCGGTACCTGAGCAGGCGTGTCCACCTACTTCGTCTGGGAGACGCGCCGTAGCAGTGACACGCACATGATGGTGCCGGCGTTTGCCTCCACTCGCGACCTGGGGGTAAGCTTCATCGCTGCCAGGCGCTTCCCCAAGCCCCTGCCTGAACTAACGATCTCACTGGATGAATCGATCGGCTCCGAGATGACGGATGACCTCGTCATCAGAAAACGGCGCTGTCTGGTGCACTCCTGCCAATTACGCGACGTGCTATCCCAATCCGGTGTCGACAATATCGACTATTACCCTTGTCGACTGCATGGTTCTCGATCCAGTCGCAGTGTCGGTTCCTTCACCGACGAGCGCGGCCAGCAACGCTACCGCTACGAAGCAGCCAACATACTGGATACCATCTATTGTATTGACCGGGACAGATCCCTACTCGAAGTGGATGACGAGGAACCCTCGGAAATATGGTACATTCATGACCTGAAACTGCTGGAAGATCGTCTCGGCGATGTGCTGATGTTTCGCCTGGGAGAGAAACCGTCTATCGTAATCGTTCACGAAAGCATCAGAAATGCGGTGACGGCGTCTGCTGTGACAGGGCCGGTTTTCCTGCCTGCCGATGGTTATCGTGACTACCCCGGTTACAGTCTGGACAACCCAGGCAATGTCATCGGGACACATGACCTCGACCCGTTTGGTCCGGCCTGCGAAGCCCCATTACCTGATTCGATCGCGCAGATTAGCCCGGATTGATCTCGTGGCACTGAGCCTGCACATCCAACGCCAGTTGCACTCACGCAAACTGGCTGCTTTCCAGTTCGAAGAAGCCGCTTTTCTGAGCGAGCAGCGCATCCACCAGCGTGCACAAGGCGATTTCGACTGGCGCGCTTTAGAGTCGATCGAGAGACGAATAGAGAATCAGATACGTGCGCTGCGTTCTGCCCCCTCGGACTTGATGCGCGATCTGTCACAGGCGGATCTGGGCGAGTACTGCGTGCGCCTGAGAATTCATGCCTATGAACCTACATTGACAGCACTCCAGCATCAGTTGGCTGTCGTTGAAACCAGCGATGTCCAGCGAATTCAGCTAGCCGCTGAAGCCTTGCTGATGTCGCAATCGCACAGCCTGACTGACATCGTGAAGGGCTTGTTGAGATCAGGTACCGTGGTAGCGAGCGCCGTTGCCGCACTGCTGCTCGGACACCATCGGGAAGGCCCTGGCTCGATTCTGCTTCCCCTGGCCAATGACGGCCATCCTGCACTGGCGAGTGCCGCCATCTGGGCACTGGGACGATGTGCGTCGTCTGTGGATGCCGCGTTCCTCCGCACCTTCTTTGAGCATGCTGACAGCACTGTTCGAGAACAGGCAGGCATTGCACTGCTCAGGCTGGGCCGCATGAGCACCCGCCAATTTTCTCTCGACGATATCGAACCTGAGACTCTACCGGTCAGCGTCTTGGCCCTGAGTGCAACCCCGCATTGCATTGACGCTCTGCGAGCTGGTCTGATCAGGAACAGGAATGAGGCAAGTGTGAAGGCCGTTGCCATCGCGGGAGACGTTTCGTCGATTCCACTGCTTGTCGACCTGCTCTCGGACGAGGATCTGGGCAAGACGGCGGCTCATGCATTGCATCTGATGACCGGCGCTGGGTTACGCGAGTCGGTATGGATTGCCGATAAGATGGCAAGCGCAGAGTTGTTCGAAGACGAGCAGTCGCGCCATCAGGCAGACGGTCTCCTGCCAACACGAGCGGATGGACAGCCCTTTGGTTATACCGTCACGGCATTGTCGCAAGATCCCGAGATCTGGTTTGACTGGATATCACGCCATGAAAACGAGCTGAATTCGAGTCGTTCAATCAGGCTGGGATTCCCTGCCAGTGCAGCAGCCTCATTGCAGACACTGAACGAGTCCTTGATGCCCATATGGGCGCGCAGGGCAGCAGTAAATGAACTGGTGGCCCGACATCATATCGATGTTCCGCTAGAAGTCGTCTGGCCGGTGCACGAACAGGCACAGGCCTTGGAATACATCGGCCAGTCAATTCCATGAATCGAAAGGATACAGAACGAACACTTTAGTACTCCTCTACTGGCTCTCGCGCTATGCATGCCAATCCACGCGTTATACAAATGCACATCGACAAGGCGGGCGATCTCGCCGAGCAGCGCATTGCAGCGGTAAACGCCCCAGACAACTCACTCGAAGACATATACGAGTTGGATTTGCAAATAGCACGGCACATTCGCGGTATTCTCAGCGCTGGCCGTATGGCATGTCGCGCGCTCACGGCTCCCCATGCAAACAATGATGCTGGAACGGTATTCGTCTTCGGGGCTGTGGCGCTTTATCGTAAGGACTCAGCCCAATTCATCAACGTTGTCGACGTGGTGTCGACACTGGCGCAACGGCGTGCGCTTGCATCTGCGGCTGCCTGGGTCCCCGAGATTCATTTCCAGCATGTTGCCGATACTCTGTTGACGGCTTCATCGCCGGGCCGTCAATTCATCGGTCTGGCTGGTTTTGCTAATCGTCGCTGGTCTATGACCGGCAGCATGGCCGGTCTGTTGCAAAGCGGGCAGGCGGATATCCGAATACGAGCGTGCAGGGCAGTCGGAGAGACCGCAAGCCGGCATCTCGTCGAGCATCTGTATCCGCATTTCGACAATGAAGATGCGAGCGAGCGTTTCTGGGCACAATGGTCTGCCAGCCTGCTAGGCAATCCGATCGCATTGACAAGATTGCGCGAATTCGCCTTCGATCCGGCGTTTACCGCGATGGCTCTGCAGCTCTACTTGCGATTTTGCAACACCACCGAGGCGTATTCGCTCCTCAGGTCGCTGGCAGGCCATCCGACGCTGGAGCGTTATGCCATGATCGGTGCCGGTGTGCTGGGCGATCCTGTCTTCATTCCCGGCCTCCTGTCGAGAATGGATAGTCCACATCTGGCCAGGGTGGCTGGTGAAGCATTCTGTCTCATCTCGGGCATGAGTGGTGAATGGCCCGAACGGAAGCCTTCTGACATGGCAATCGAAGCAGATGAACAGGATGCGTGGGATGAGGATCTGCCCTGGCCCGACCAAGCGCGTGCACAACAATGGTGGGAGGCAAACCAGGCTCGGTTCGAAAAAGGTCGACGCTACCTTTGTGGCCGCACAATCGACAAGGCGAATTGCAAGCATGTCCTCATGGTCGGGCTGCAGAGGCAACGCATGGCTGCAGCGTTCGAATTGGCCAGATTGACGGACAACCGACAGTTGTTCTACTGGAAGGCTCGGGCAGATGTTCAGAAAAAGGCCATACTTGGAATTTGATTGACACAAGGCCGCCGAGATGAGTTTTCTGTCTCATCGATACCGATAGAACGTATGCTGGAATAGTCCTCGCGTGCTCTGGTCTTGTCGGTATGATGATCGACGATACGCCACAGCGAATCGTCACCCACACCTCAGGTTCGGGCGATGGTGTTAACCGGCATCTCTCGAGCCAGAGTCAGCGCGAAGGCTTAGTACGCGGGCGCCGGCATCAGGGTGAAGCCCGAGTCGGCACGAGCCCACGGCACAGGCAGCTAGTGCTCTGGCAACCCTTAATTTTGGGTTACAGTGCACCGCCTCGCGTCCGCCGCGTTGTTGCTTTTTCTCAACATATTCCCGATATGCCTCGAAAAAGCGCCGT
>JBCAUA010083893.1:0-10687 GCA_038406235.1 Peronia verruculata | reverse complement strand
GGGGAGATGGATGCATAGATGGATTGATAGATGGATACATGAATGGATGGATTTCAGCTGAGGATGAATGGATGGATGGATGGATAGATGGATTGGGATGAATGAATGCAAGAATGAATGAATGAATGATTGAATGAATGAATGAATGAATGAATGAATGGCTAGATGGGTGGAAATGGATGGGTGGATGCTGATTGATGGATATAGGGAGGGATAAATGGAAGGATAGCTGGCCGGATGGACTGATAGATGGACGGGTGGATGGATGAATGGATTGATGTAGATGAGAGGGATGGATGGATGAATGAATAAATTGATAGATGAATGGATTAATGTAGATGAGATGGATGGATGGATGAATGAATAAATTGATAGATGAATGGATGATGAATTAATAGAAGAATGGATTAATGAATGGATGGATGGATGGATGGGGATGGCTAAATGAATTAGCGGATGCATAAATTAAGAACTTAATGGATAGAGGACGATTAACTAAGTAAATAAATATGGTAAAACTATCTCTCTACAATTATGTTATTACGATGTACTCATTTCAGTAGGGTTTCTGTTAAGATCCCTCCTGTTTATGAACAAGACACAGCATATTTCACACTGTTTTCTCCTATAATCAGTGGTTACTCCGACAAAAATGGTCGACTGAATCGTCATTAAACCGTCTTTCAACGTGACACAACCTGCATGTTAGAAAACTTCAGTTTGGGTGCTTCAGTGTGCAGTAGCCTTCGGTAATTCCATGGAGATGTGCGTTTAAATGACTGAGTACTTTACTATTAAGAAACATTATTGAACAGACTTTGACAGTATTTCTTTCTTATCACTGAACATTTAAAAACTATCATAATAGTTTAAGGAGACTACAGACTAAGCTTTATCTGTATATAATAAATGTTGGTATATTCTCCTGAAGTCTCTGAGATAAATAAAATTTTATTCATTAAAAAAAAAAAAAGCTTGATCAAAAAACAAACAAACAAACAAAAAGAAAAGTGTTTGCGTGCAGGAAGGAGGCGGGTTAGGAGGAAAGAAATTTCGAAAATTCATGAAAACTTTCATGAAGCTACAACCCTATTTCAAATTCCTTGTTTGCAGAGTCAAATTTCTAGTTTTCGATGAAAGATAGGGGACCCAATAGAAGGCTTTCCGTCTGATAGACGGGGCTGGATCGGTGAGGAGAGAGAAGTAATTGTAAAACCTCTATAACTGTAAAACCTCTGTAAACTCCAGAAAATATGGCAAGTTAACTCTTTCCACACGAATCACACATACAGCCTAAATATTTACGTCCGTTGAACCATGTCTTTTCAGATACAAGACAAATATAAAGCTTCTGTATTTGAAATATGCAGTTAGTGTCAGCCTTTTAAAACGAATACCTATTACAACTTTAAAATGCAGTGTATAAACCCATAGATTTTAGCTCTTATAGGTGTCGTAGGTAAAGTGTTAATACAAAATATATTAACCGTCTATGCGAGGCAGAATTCGACTGTGGATGAATTAGAAACTCACAGTACTACAAGATCTGAACTGTGTCGATTTGAACTTTGTTCACATAAAATGGAGTACGTTTCCTGTGATGGCTGCAGACAAATTGTCTGGGTTATCAAATACAGTTCCAGGTGTCCTAAGATGTGACAGCCTCTAAGTCTTACTATGACAATATCGGAAACTCAGAAAGCTTTTGAACGAGCGTGGCTGTAGAAAGAGGTAATATTGAATATTAGCAACCTGAAACTGAGGCCATTTAAGTGTAAAATAAACCGGTCATCAGAGGCAAAAATCAGTGCTTTGTAGTGACCTCTTTACATAAATTAATGTCATTAGGGTTCGAAAATCGTGTTCAACTCTTGTCATAGTTTGTAACCCATCACGTGGAAGATTTCAAAACCTTTGTGCTGGGTAGGGAAGACCAATTACACTGGTACCACAAATGTGCTCATTACAGATCCGAGAAGTCGTCAAACTGACGAATGAGACCTTGTAAAGATTCACGTACGGCGGCAGGGAGATCTTGTAAGAGTTCTAAGTTCCAACATATACGCCTCATTAGCAGGACAGGTGATAATTGTGTTATCTAATAATCACAATGTTTCTCATGAGCGTGGAATGGTGACTTGTCCGACATAGAAGTGTCCTAGTTAATGGCTGGATGGGTGAATAGATGGATGGATGGATGGATGGATGGATGGATGAATGGATGGATGGATGGAGGGAGGGATGAATGAATAGATGGATAGTTGGATGAATTAATTGACAAATGAATGGATGGACGGTAATGGGCGGATGGATAGATTGGTGGATGGATGGATGGGTGCAAGGATGGATGGATGGATCCGGATGGATATAAGGATGGGTGCAAGGATGGATGGATGGATGGATGGATGGATGGATGGATGGATGGACGGATGGATGGATGGATGGTTGGATGGAAGGATAGATGGATGAATGAATAGGATAATTGGATGGATGGATGGATGGATGGATGGATGGATGGATGGATAGGTAATGGGTGGAGAGATGAAAGAGGAGAGGATGTATTCCATTAAGAGACCTATAACCAGTCAACAAGAGAACGAAAAATCAATGCATCTTTCCCAGCGGAATTTCTCAGAATTCCTTAGTGTTTGTAGAATGTGCAGTTAGTTATTACTTGAGTGTTATTCAATGTGATATTTACTTACAGTTACTTAACACACAAAGAACATTAAAACAATTGATCCCATTAATCGGCGTACAGCACATTCATAAAGCACTTGTGAACCCAACAGGCAGCTACGAAATTTCCTCCGATGAAACAGTGAATTCCACACGGTGTGGAAATCAAGATTTCATGAGACGTGAATCGTAGCGTTCAGATAGTGAATTCCAAACGTATTTGCAAATGAACCTTATACACTGTGTTACATTTGTACTACTTCACCTGAGGAATGCCGCGTTGTAAGATGATACGATACCGTCTATTCTTTATTATAAAGCAAATTACTTACTTTTTTGTATTGTTTTGTTTTTCTTCATGTGGAATTTATTATGTTATTAGCGTACCGACGAATTCTACTTTTTGTTCTTGCGAATTGAAGAAGTAGAGATATACAAGGGATATTATGCAGCACTTCCATAGTATCCCCTTTCAATATTGCTGTAGCAATGTGATTTCTGAAGCGACATTAAAGAATTGTACTATTAAATCTAAAGAAGGAATTACACTAAAATCTCTCGTCTCCAAAATTTAGAGAACTGAGATTTAAATGAGCTTTATTGAGTTTTCTGAGAGATGCAAACGGAACAGAGTAAACTGGGAATAAAAACAGATATATATATATATATACCGATTTCGTGAGAACAACCGGAAGTAAAGCATAATAACTTAACAATCCTCTGGCGCTGAAGAACTTATTAAACAAGAATCCACAAAGAAAGTCTCATCGGCACCTACTACATGGGTAACTAAATGCCATTCTCAGTCTAAAATAAAACGTTAGTCCCTACTGAAATAGAAAGGAAATAAGCAGGAAAAAATGCACCTTAAACTGAACTAAATAATCCCATGTTCTTTGATATGTCTGGGATTGTCTACTTTCTAGTTGTGGAAGACTAAGTAGAAATGCGTAGTTTTAGTCCGAATATTCAGTGTATGTACTTGTTGGCAGAAAGGATAATCTTTCTCAAATTACGCTCAAGTTATGAGCTACGAGTTAATCGTATTTGAGCATTAGGAAAAGCCATGGTGCTAATTTCTTTGACCTGAGAAAATCGGGGGGGGGGCGTATCTATTCTATTACAAAGCATATGAGTTCACTAAGCAATCATCAGCTTCATGATTTAACGTTATATGGACATTATTTTGTGTATATATGGTTTTTCCTCCATTCTTGAAAATTGTGGAATACATGTGACGTAAGCCAGTTTTATTCTAACATAATTTGACGTAGGTTATTTTACTAATGACATTGTTGATACAGGGGCTAGGAGGGTTAAGGCCAAAAAGAGAAGACACTTACCATTTCCACGAAGATGGAAAACTTGGACCACTGGTAGTACCTCATGAGAGCCAGAAAATGGCGGGCGGCTTCTGTCGCCGGGGGCTGAGTTCGGGCAAAAGTAGGGTATTTTGTCTTATCAGACAGGGCCGGATCGTTGCATTTCTGGGGAATAAATGCAAGTCTTCAGGTATTTTTGGTGAGATGATACACAGTTAGACTGAAGACCATTAATAAATACCCATCTCAAGTTTGCGTGCAAACTTAAAAGAAATGGAAATGTATTAGATCCACGTGGTACGAGACAGATTTCTTCTTCTTGTTTTTCTTTTTCTTCTTTTCCTTCTTCTTCTTCTTTTTCTTCTCCTCCTCATTCTTCTTTTCTTCTTCTCCTTCTTCTTTTTTCTTCCTCTCTTTTTTTGTTCTTCTTCTTCTTCGTCTTTTTTTCTCTTACGTCTTCTTTTACTTCTTCTTTTTCCTCATCTTCTTCTTCTTTTGCTACCTATGTTACACTCCGTGCTATTTTTTAGGAAAATAATTATGTGCCTCGTATTCCTAACAGTCCTGGTAACAGAAAAAGAACTACTATACAGCTAAAAATATGTTACGTCCAAGATCTACTTTCATTGATAAAGACTGTAATCACAAACTTCAGTTTTACTTAATTCTGAATGTAATCTCTCTTGTCCTCCTACTTGAATCTGATCTTTCTTCAAGAGTGAATCTGATCTTTCTTCAAACTTGAATATGATGTTTCTTCAAACTTGGACTGACGTTGGTTCAAATTTGAGTATGATCCCTCTTCAAACTTGAGTCTGATTTTTCTTCAAATTTGATCCTGACCTCTCTTCAAACTTGAATCTGATCTTTCTTCAAAATGGAATTTGGCCACCGATACCTTTGCATGTTCATTTCTTAAATGGTTACAATAAGATTTCAGTTAGTAATTAGCTGATGAAAGAAATGAGGAATGCGTTGATAAGAGCAAAGAAAGATATTTGAGAATTACAATGAGAAACAGATGACATAAAGATTGACGAAGATGATAAGTAGACGAAAGATTGCTAAAGACTAAATCACCCTCGCTCAGAGATTTAAAAAAAAAAAAAAAATGCTGATGTCAACTGGGTGTGGCAAAAACAATAATATTATGATGATCACCAGATCTTAAATTTTACAATGACAGGATTATTGTATTGTTCAACACATGAACAACCTGGGAGGCACAGTATATGATTTAGTATAACACTAGTGAACTGATTGCGAAACAAAAACAAAAACAAAACAAAACCAGAAATCCATAATGTGCATATTTTCTGCAGTTAGAATCGTTCTGAAAACCTGGACCTTTTCCTTAAAAAAAACGCATTTTCTGTGTTTTGTTTTATTCTTTGGGAATAATATTATTTTTGTTAATAATTTTTTAAAAAATATTATTATTGTATGTGCTGTTTTTTTTTTTTTTTGTTATTGTTATTATTTTTATCATGGTATGTGTTACTGACACTGTGTTGTATTGTTCTTTTTAGTTGTCCTTCTATCTTTCAAAACTCAGATTTTGGGGGGTAGGGAAGAGAGGGAGGGGGCCGTGGAACAAGGACGGGGGGGGGGGCGGGCGAGGGACTAATGAAGCTAATTTGTACTGTTACTCGAAGTTTTTTTTTTTTTTTTTAATATTGAATTCTTTTTATAAGCCTGAACTAGTTGGTCTACCTTGAGTTAATATATTAACCCTAGAAACATAATTATATTTGCTTAGGTCTTAACAGAAGTAGAAAAGAATAAAGTACATTGAAGAAACATGCAGAAAAAAAAGTGGACAAAATGAAGCTAATGAGTGTCAGGGAGAAGACAAGATGAGATTGCACTGTCGTTTGATCCTGCGGGAAAATGGCGGGTGTAGAGAGATAGAGAACCCACGGCCTTCGTGGGAGACTTATTAACTATAGTCCTGCGACTTAAAGTGTATGGCAAAGCGTGCGTACCGCCATATTGGTACTTTTGATGATTAAACTGAATGTCACTCACAGAAAACGTGTTTTGAAACGTGTCATACTATTGGACGTACAATTTGGATTAAACACTCTTGTGAGTTTACATTTCAAATATTATCCCCTTTTAAGAGTAAAGTCAAATAATAGTAAGCTTTTTCGGTTTTATGTAAGTGGAAACAGATCTTTATGAACAATCTTGTGTGCCAAATTTCAAATGAATACATTCAGCAGTTTTCGAGTCCATGCGCTTTTTAGGGGTTTTGTTGCAGAAGAGAAGCCGCTGTCTCCATGGAAGATTTTTTTAAAAAATAGTCATGCGACTTAAAGTGTTGAGAAATAAAAAAGCCTTAGGGAAAAAAAGTAAAGAAATCATACATATCGAGAAAATCGCAACTGAATTTTCATAATCTCTCTATACAGTCATTTAGTGATGTGGTGTTGGTGCTATTTTGAGGCATAAAGCATATCCTTTTGGCCCTATCCATTATTTTTCTGGTATGAGAAGAGTTCAAAGTGTGTAAAAATAAAAAAAAAAAAAATTTTTGATGTTTTAGTCCGAAAAACTGGTTTTCAGGACCCCCCCCCCCCCCCCCCCACCTTCCCCTTAAACCGTTCTTTCAACTTTCAAGAAACTGAACAATGCAGTAGTGAAAGGTCATAACTACTACTTATGTGACACTTCTGATCTTTTCATCAATGAAATGCATATTGTTATCTAAGGGTACGAGTATGATGATCAAATCGCTGCTCGGAGCAACTGACAGACAACCATGCTCGGTGGTGTCAGGAAGAATAAAATACCAACCATCATGACGAATACAGAAAATAAGGCTCACTCTAACAGTGAGCAGCTACAGTCAGAAAGTGTCATTATTTGTGTCATTCTGAGGAGACTTAAGAAGCCATTTTGTCTGAAATGATGAGGGCATTGGCGTTTATTTATGATGTTTTTTTATCAGAGTTGATGGTTACGGGGATGAATTTCAAAAGATTTAGAACTCTATTGACCCCACAGGAAAACTGATGAATACTAAGGCTTTTGTGTATAATTGTGTATTTAGTCGTGTGTTAGTGTGTGCGTGCATGTGTTGTTGTATCTGTGTGATGAATAATAACTTTTTTTTTCTCGTTCTTCGTCTTAGTTTCTGTCTCTTGTCTATCATTTATTGACTTTAATTCTTGCTCATCCTTTCTTTCTCTCTCTCTCCCACACATTCTCACTCACTTTCTCTCTCACACACACTTTCTCTTTTCCTATCAAACGTTTTCGTCTTGCATCTTTGATAATGATTTTGCTTCTCTACCTTTCTCTCGAGATGTTTCAATCTTCCAGTCTTCCTGACACTCTCCCGTTCTTTCTCTCTACAAGAGTGTCATTTTCTTTCTGTTTTTGTCCCTCTGTTATTCTCCTCCTTCCTCCTCCCCCATATTCCCTCCCCACACACACATACACACTTTACACCAATTTGTATGATCGTTATTATTTTTATTATTATTATTATTATTTTAGTAAATGGCAACGCTTATAAATTCTATGTCCAGCTTCCATCTCCTTTTACTACACATTTCGTAGCAAGAAAAACTCCTGTATACTAAAGAGTTTATAAGGGTCAGACTAGAACAGGATTAAGTTTTTCATTATGTAAGGAGAAGCGCTTGAGGATGAGGTGAGGATGTCCCTTGTTCTTTAAAAAGCAAGTCGATTCTCCTATCTTGACACAAGATTGTCTCTTAAAGACGCACCATGGGGAAGCTTTAAGGGAAAGACTCAATTTTGAAAGAAAGGGATCCAGATAAGGTTGTAAGGGGAAGATTATTACGCAATGCCTTTCGGAGTAGTTTCCCCTTGGGAGTGAGCCAATCAGAATCCCCGATAAGTCCAGCTTGTGTTTCACCGGAAGTTTGGCCGACGATCGCGTCCATAAAGGTACGCATTAGGTTTGTGAGGGAAATTAGTTCTGACGTCAAGTGTGGCTATACGCTAATGTATTACTAAGCACCGACACTCTTTGTCTCAGTTTTTCCCTTTTTTCCTGGGTTCTGCAATGAATCTACTGTACTTCCGTCGAAATCTGTTCTCGGACATACAACATAGGAGTCCAGTGTTTATGAGTAAGTTGTCTGCTCCCACCTGCAGGCGATGTAAGCCCGCCATCGGTGGTGTATTTCCCATGGAGTGCCATCCTCAACATTCCAGGGGAGACATCTTTTCTCTCTCTCTTTTCTCCTGTCTTCTGTCCCGATTTCTTTCCACTCTTCTTCTTGACGTGCAACCGTGTAAACGCACTATAGCCGTTATCGTGTTGATGTGTCTTTAAACCCCAACACAAACAAACAAACAAGCAGTACGCACCGTTGGTACAAATACAGAAACTCCGATAAAAAAACACAATAAAAACATTTTCCCAATCAATGAAGATCGTTTTGACTAGATCTATTACTTCCCTTTGCCAGGCGCATGCGATGTTGATCAAGCAGTACAAAGAAGAAGGAAAAAAAAATGTCTTTTGCTTGGAAATAAATATAATTATACATAAAACAGAAAACAAAAAAAATATACATATATATATCAAAAGTTTAAGATATAATGAAAATCTCTCCTTCTTGTTTCATCTCTATCATTTTGTTTTTTAAATCAATCTTTTGAATGGCATAAGGTGAAGGAATAGTTTTCTTCCTTACACTCTAGAGCCTGGCAAAAAGATATACTAGACCTAGTATTCGTACTTCATTGTCATATCGAACCCGCAATGTAACACTATTACAATAAGTCATTCTGTCGTCAGTGACAGACTAAGTTATCATAATTATCATTATCATCATATAAAAAGATTGTCAAACCGGCAACTAACTGAACAATTATAAAAGCAAATAACACATATTATATGAATAACTACTTCTTGATGTTGAAACGAAAGCAAGCCAAACGTTCAAACCAAATTGGTCCTTTTTCAGGGCAACAAAGTAAACATATCGTTTTAATTGCATTATTATCGTTATTATTGTTCAGGCTTTCAATCTTTGCTTTGATGTTCACTCCTCGTTAGGAGATCTGAGTTAAATATATTTCAGTAAAAAAGAGAAGTAAGAGAGGGACAAAGAAAGATTAAATTCAACAGATTTGTACCGACCAGGCGAACGGCTGGAAATCTTTGTCTATTAGTAGGGAGACAGAGGTACTTCAGAAAGTTCACTAGCAGTGACATAGAAGAACACATAAAGAAAAAAGCACGGACTGGTGACACAGATTGTTCTCGGATCTCGTGGTCGAGCGGTAACAAACATCAGTGAGTGTTCTGTATTCAGCAGGAGGTACAACACTCCGCCGACCATTTCCAGTTTTTGTTTAGTCGAATGTGAATTATTACAGCTCATCTGCCGCTCTCTCCTAATTTGATTACGCTTTGTGTAATTTGATTTTTTTTTTTTCTTTTTTTTTTTTTCACTTACTTTTGCTTTATTTTATTTTGTTCTATTTTGTTTTGTATTATTTTTGGCTCCAGCTACAAAAGAAAACAATAAAACAATTAAACAAACAAGCAAAAGAGCAAAGGCCAATGGAAAATAACTAAGTTTGTTTTTGCTTCCCATAGACGTAATTATGTTAGTTATCAAGCCAAACACGAAAAAAAAAAAAAAAAGGGTTAGTATTTCAGTGCTGACGCATTGATAAACAATCTAATGAGCATTAATGTTGTTGTTGCAGTTGTTTTCAATTCCTGATAGAAAAACAAAATTGGAGATACGAGCAAACTTATTCAAGCACAGATTGTCTGGGATTGAGTTCTCGATTTAGGAAATCGGTTGCCATTCAGAACAGTAACTGCGGGCAAAGAGCCAGGACATTCGTATAACGTAGATTTCCAGCTCATTTGGTGTAAAAGGCAATTTGCACAGAGCCGTATTTGTTGGCCTAAATTGTTGACACGTTGGGTTTAACGAACATCGTTACTCTTCATTTACATGCAAATTATAATTAATTACCGATTTCTAACCGGTTATCCATAATGATTTTTTTTTTTTTTCATTTGCATAGATATGTACACTTTCTTTGTCTGAGTTTGATTTCGGTTTACGGTGAGGATTGAACGGTAAGGTAATTGCTTTTCTTGTAATGGTTCGCTGGATTCTGCTTAAGGGGACTTCCCTTTCCTAAAACCATTTCATAGTTATACGCCACAATTTAAAAGGTTTAGACAGCAAGACAGATATGCCGGTAGACAGACAGACAGACAGACAGAAATCAGATTGTCAGATGGCCAAACAAATACGCAGACAGATAGACGAATAGAATGCTGGATTAATAGATTGGCAGACTGGGGGATTGACAGAGACATGGTAGATACAAAGATGTACACACTCGTGGATGAAGGGATGGATATATGGATAAATGGTTGATTGGTAGATGTATGTATGTATGGATAGACGAATGAATTGATTGATGAGTGGATGTTTTGATGGATGGGTGGACGAGACAACCTCCACCAGGAGGTTGAAAGATGTTATAGAACGAAGGCTGGGTGGATAAATAGATGGATGAATGGATGGAAGTTTGATGGATAATGGATGGACAATGCATGGTGGATGAATGGATGGACAGAAGGATGGATGATGCGTGGATAGATAGATAGATAGATAGATAGATAGATAGATAGATAGATAGATAGATAGATAGATAGATAGATAGATAGA
>JBCAUA010083883.1:0-10687 GCA_038406235.1 Peronia verruculata | reverse complement strand
TGTTTTATCGGCAATTTCTGTCTTTTTTCAATTGGCGACTTTAAAACAGCCCCCCCCCCCCCCCCCCCTCAGAACTCCTATGTCTAGAGCGTGATTCAATGAAGGTCAGACAGCAGCAAGGGCAATAATGCAGTAAGGGCAAGAGCCAATAATAATGGATCGGACTTTAGAATGGACATCCATTACCCGCTAATTCTTCTCCGGCAAATCGCTCCTTTTCATCCCCAGTCACGCTCAGTGTGCAAATCAGCTGAATGGCTAGCAATTTATTTGTAAATTAAATTTAAAGTGTTTCTTGATGTTGAAGGCCGCCATTGTGAATGAGTAATACATGCACAAGCTTAGTGGAAGATCACGTTTCTCATATACCTACAGTTTCATTCACATTATTGTTTATTATATACGTTTTTATTGTTTAACTGGTAAAACTGTCAAACTCTCTTATAACTGACACAAATTAATTGAATGTACATGGATTGGTTATGTATAACAATAATTGTACACAAAACCGACCGTACATTGTACATGTATAATTTGCCCTGTATGAAACAGATACACCTTAAAAATTTAAGATGATTTATCTTCCGTTCTTATTATATTGCATGTATACTTGTTGCATACATATCAGGACCTCATCAAAGTGTAAAGAAATGACGAGAAACGTACAGACCCAATTAAAAACGTAATATATGTCAAATTGAGCTTTATTATTAGTAACAACATAAACAGTGCTTGTGTTCTATTTCGTTATTATATGTTCACTCATTTATTATTAGTGTGTAGATGATGATACATGTGCCATAATTGTTCAACTCTTAGACTTTAATGCCATAGTTTATGAAATAAATTTGTTTGCGTACTCACTCTCAAAAATTAAAAAGGATGAAGGCCACGGTATCGCCAGTGTTATTATGTATGCAGAATACATAGATCTCAGATTAAGACAAAAGAGGAAAAATGATCAGGAGGAGGAGGAGGAGGAGGAGGAGAAGACAATGAAAAAAGAAGAAGAAAAAGGAGCAGGAAGAGGAATAGGGAAGGACAGACAGGACGATGAGACAAAACTGTGCAAGCCGCCTTTGAAGACACCACCCACTGCACCCACCCATTAACAAAGCTTATTTTCACAGAGCCAGTATAAAGAGATTGATGGCCACAAATTCTAAAACAAGGTTAGGGATCAGGGTTAGGGATCACAGGATGCATTTTTTGTGGCCAAATACATCATAATAACTTGACTCGTTAAACCTTGACTGGACAAAACGTTCGATCGCGATGCCTCTGGGAACTCGGACGTCACACGGGCTAGAAAAAGATGAGGCCAATTATGTACGGCACAACAGCAGGATACACTCAAGGCATGTGTAACCTTCATGTACACGACTAGCTTCTCTCGAGATGGAAAATAAAAGTTTCACGTACGTGTGTTTGATACATGTACAAGAAAGCAGCCTACCACTAAGGAAATACAGTAGACAATGGGGTTAGTAGACAGAACAGTTCAATGGCAGTCATACTCTTAGCGCATCGACAAGATGCCGGCACCTTATTTCCATACTCTGTAGGAACCATTTGGCCAGAAATTTGCAGTCATAGCTTGGTTCCTTTAGGCCGCTGAAAAATTTATGGTCGACATTATTCCAAGACTTCCATAATGAGAGAACTACAGTTTCGGCTACGTTCTTTATTTTCAAAACACACACACACGCGCGCACCAAGTTGTTTTCCTATTCTGTTTTGTAGTAACTCTTGTGTTTATTTTCTCTTCTGTCTCCTTTTTTGAACAGTATAATGATTTTTTGCTTCTTTCCAGAATTCGGGGATTGTCTTGAATGCACTTGATATATATATTTGATGGTTTCTTGACCTCCTGCTAGATCACTGGCCCCTTGTCAAACCTGTACTCTTGCACCGTGAACCATACTTATAGGTTGTTACTATTTTCGATTACAGTAAATCTTCGGTTATGGTCAAGTCAGCCTACAATTTTGGACTTTACTATATCCGGAATGGACTGTATTTAGAAATTTGTCGCTGTAGTTAAAAATCGAGGCAATCTTTTTTATATTCAACATTCGTGCATGCATGGTGGTGCTAAATTAAAATATATGAATGACTAAATATGACTTTTGCAAAGGTAAACGCTGTTCGTCATCTAATTTGACTTTCCAAGTTCAAAATTCAAAGAATGGTACGTGTACAGATTTGTATGCACTAAACAAACTGGACCCGATTTTTACGGGATGCAAGAGAGATGGCTACATCAAAACTTTGCGGGTCGACCTTCCACTGCCAGCATTCCAAGGCTGGTCAGGCGTTCTTGACACATTTTTAACTCGGGCCAATGAGCTGAAAGATCGTTCTGCTTGAGCAACGGTAACCGGAAGCGTGCAGAAGTGTGTAGACGGTTCAGCAAGTCAAATGGCTACAGACTCTGCCCGAGGTATTGTTTTCAGATGCCCCAGCTCATTCAACAGATCGGCGCTAATATCAACAGCGTTATTTGTCTGCCAGGTTCTTGGCTGCGACGAGGACCTCTTCTGTATTCATATTTACGCAGAACGCCGAACAATTCGTCCAAGTTCATCGCCGTATTGTTAAATTCGTAATGACGTAGAAAATGGAACGCTTGAAATGTTCGTGCTGATCCTCTGCCGAACACAGGGACTGTTCAGCACCGCTGCTCTCAGCCACAAGTTCGCTCTCAGACATTACGTCATCCCACTTGGCTCGAAGCAGTTTTAAGTCGCCAATGAGGTCACGAATATTTTTGCAACTTCGACATCAAGAGTTACTTCTTGCCTGCAGCACCAAATTTCTAAAATTGATAGCTGTTAAAATTTTCAACCACAGCGATGCCATCAGAATTGATTCGATCGAAGACAGGTATGAAATCATGCCAGCTACATCAGATCGAGTCTCTGGTGTCAAATTCAGTTCCTGCACTTGTGTAAGTCCCGTCATTATACCTGGCAAATGCGCTGCGAAAGGCTTAACACTATCGACACGAGCCGACCAGCGCGTTTCTGACAGATTGTGGAGCATCCGATGCCACTAGACAAAATTTCCCATCTCTGCGGACTGCTGTTGAAGAGATTGTACAATTTCTGGAATACTGGACTTTCTGGAATGTTATCACTTGTGCACAGCACTCGGCCGAATGCACGCCACACAGGTTCAAACTATGGCAGCCACAAGGTGAGAACGTTGCCGAGGATTGTTCTTCAGTATAACTGCTTGAGCGCCTTTGTACGAACCACTCATATTCCTTCCATTGTCATACTCTTGGCCTCGACAGTTCGTAAACGGTATGTTATGTTTTTTTCAACGTGTCAATGATTAGCTGCGCTATATCTTCTCCCGTCTTCTTGTTGCAGTCCACAAATGCGAGGAATCTCTCATGTAGTTCGAAGTTATCCAGGTCAGCGTTTAGATGTATGTACCGCAAAATGAAAACGGTCTGCTCAGCATGAGCGGAATCCGGCGTTGCGTCCACAATAATTGAGTAGTATTTCGTTGATTCAGCTTCATGCAGTATAGCACTGAGTACTTTTTGCGCACAGCAGTGAATGAATTCGTTCTGACTGTCAGCGGACAAATAGTGAACCTGCAAGTGTTGTTGTGCTGCCTGTGACTCTTTTACTTTCGCTAGATGGTTGGCAATAACTGGGTCGTAACGACCAATCAATTCCAAAATGCCAAGAAAGTTGCCATTCCTAGGATCACCAACAAGTTGACTATTTCCACGAAATGCCAACCCTCTTTCGCCTAAGAACATTGTCACATCCAGTACTCGATGCAATATTTGTTTCCATATGTCCATGTTACTTTTGATATTCTCCAGCATGAGCCCATCAATAGTTGAACCTCCAGTCAATGACTTCTGCAGCTGCCGCCATTGCATATAGCATTGCTTGTGGCTGCTGCTGCGCTCATGTTCAGGGATTTTGTAGTGTAGTTTCTTCCACCTGTTGTTCACGCTTTGGCCAGGTGCAGTCGCCAGATTTGATCGACTAGCTTGTGGGAGTTTGCTGAACAGGCGGCAAGGAAAGCAGTATGGCGACTGCATGGCCTTGCTCCACACTTAACCAATCTCGAAGTGTAGTTTCGCCACTTTGAAGTTTGGCACGAAGCACTGGAGATGGGAATGAGCGACCAGAATGATCGCATGGAAATTAATATGGATCTTTGTCTGGGCACAGCCACTTCTACTTGCTCAGTTGTGAGAAAGTCTGCTAAATGACCTATGATGTTATCTTCGTCAGCGATACTATCGGTAATGGTAGGCGACTCTGTGATGGTATCGACTGCGAGTGACAAGTCCAATACAGCTGTAGCTTCAGTATCAGACCCGGTAGAGGCAGTAGCGATAGAATCATCGATCGCAGAGTTGTCACTGTCAGGTTTATTTTGAACCGTTATCACACATTTAGTAGGCCTAATGGTAACCAGTAACTTAGCCAAAAGCGCATGATACTAAAAGACACAAAGAAGAAACAGACAAAAGACAACTTATTTGAATTGTTACACTGTGAGTAGAAAACATTACTTTTGATGTTTTGATGTCGTAGATGTAAATGTTTGCGTACATACTCATATAACCTGGAAACTATGAAAAAAATGCAGGAGGTGACAAAGGACTTAGGTCGTCAAAATATATAGTAGCCTACTAGCACGCTGTGTGAAGCTCAGTTTAGTTCCTGTTGTTTAATTTCAGTTTGTTAACTCTAGGTCGAAGTTTCATTGTAATAGGCCTTTGTCATCCTGAAGAATGTGCATCTTTATCAGAATTTGCTTTAGCCAACTTTTTTTTTTTTTTTTTCATCCTCGTCATGGTTTTCTTGAAATGCTTTCTTTTGTTACAAAATTATAATAATAATAATAATAATATAAAATAACAAAAACAACAACGACAAAACTCTCTTTCTGGGTATCAATTCTATCAGTACACTCGAGAGATAGGCAAGAAAATATCAAGAAGGGTGCAAAAAAAAAAAAAGAATACTAATAGATTTGTTTCGAACAAATGAACGGCTGGAAATCCCCGTCTGGGTACAAACACTTCAAACTGTTCACTACCATTGACATGGATAAAACAACAAAAATGTACGGGACCGGTGACAATTTCTTGTCGGATTTCGTGGAGGAGCGGTAACAGACATCACTTCAGTGAGCGTTTTATTTTAGCAGGAAGGTAACTCAGCCGGGGATTTCGAGGTTTTTTGCTTACCGTAGTTGAATATGAACTATTCTGGTCTGTTATTTCACAGCGGAGTAAGAGCCAGCAGAACGCGTTTTCCGTGTTGTTGTTGGTTTTGTTGTTGTTGCTGCTGTTTGTGTTTGTTGCTTATTGTTTTTTTCCCCCACACATTTATAACCCAAATATGTTGGATTTTTTCTGCAATTTGTCTTCACTTCTTTTGTTTTAAAAAATCCATGTTTTTATTTCTCACCTCTTTGCTTTCTTTCCTTCGACTGACTCTGATTCCATCACGGCTATTGTGTGGTCAGTTTCAAAAGGTCTTTCTTTAGTCTTTTGTTTTCTTCGTATCAATTTTTGTGCTATGATTTATTTATTTGTTAATTTGTTTTGTCGCAATTCAATCAAAATGCTTTACGTCTGTCACTCATAGCGAAAACTTTTGGTCATAAATTTTTTACCCGCTCCGTGTTTTCAGTGGGTACGCGCTTCTATCCCGAACCCATAGTTCATCCGCCCGGGCCTCGATCTAATTGAGCTGTGGCGGCCGATAAAGAATGCACAAGCGCACCATAATGTTATTAAGTGTTATGTCTGTGCGTGACTGTGGCTGTAAACCATAGACGTAACAGTATAGATGACCCGTTGTGAAGGCAGTATGCCTACTTCCGATCCAGTCTGACCAGAGTAGTTGGCTCTCAGAGGCAAGGACCCGACTTCATGATGGGAGTAAGCTCGTAGAGCAAAAACTACTAAAAATAGGGGATGGGAAGAGAAGTTATGACGTAAACTCAATGTCAATGACAGACTTAAATATTTAGAGTCTATTCAACCTACAGTCCCCCCCCCCCTCCCCACACACACACTGATAAAAGTGGAGGCTTTGGTTAATTGCAGGGAACTCAAATTAAATATATGAAGGAGACTAAAGGAAGGCCTTCTGAAATTTACCAAACGTTAGGCCTGATGGTAATCAGTGTGTCAATTAAAATTGGGTGATTTAAAACAAAAGAGATTTAAAAGAAAAGGAATAGACAAAAGTCAGTTTATTTAAGTTGTGAATGTATGAGTGTAAAACGAATGCGACGCTCACGTAAGAAAGTGTGCAACGGAAGAGAGTAAAAGGGGATTAGATGTTGTTCAACATTAGCAAACAAGGTCCCATATATTTTTGGTGCCAAATGTGGAAGGTGTAAATGCTTGCGTGCACTCATCTAACATTGGACGTTTTAAAAATGTTAGGAGATTATGAAGAACTTTTGGTGCTGGTAATAGCATAAATTGGTGTTTGAGGTTTTAGTTTATTTGCTTTCATTTCATGTTCAATAGAGTCTGGAGCTCGAAGTTTCATTATGGTTATGGTTTTTATAAGCTTTTCAACCTCCTGTAGTGGTCGTTATCTCAGCTGTCCACAAAATGACACAACACTATTGTGTTATGTGATCAGAACTAGTTCCAAGTTTCATTATAACATATCAACCTAAAGAATATGAATCCTTTTCGTATCAACTACTGCATTTATATGTCTGATTTATTTATTCCTTAGTTTGATTATTATTATTATTATTTTTTTTTTTAAATTATTCTGAGGGCATCTAAGTTTGTTTTAAGTCTATCATTCATAGCCAAGAGTTTAAACTCAAACCTTTTACCCACCTTGTGTTTTTACTAATTTTAGAGGTTGCTTTACACGCTTCTTTCCAACGCCCGATTGGCTCCCTTAGTTCAGCCGCGCAAGGATGGCATAATTCGGGTCATCCCGCCAATAGCGAAAACGAGGCCGCTTACATTGTTATGTCTATGCTGTAGACAGGCAACAGGAAGTGGAAATAGATCTAGGGTCTAGGGCCCAGACTGACTGAATCGACATCCGAGTCCAGGATATCAACGAGTCATCTTTCTCAAAATTAAGCTGACACTCATTTACTCTCTGATCAACACTGATGGCATAGCTTGTAAAGTTCGATCATTGAATGTGCTGCCTCTAGCTAGACTTTAAAAAGACTTAACTCACATATGAAAGCTAATAGAGCAATGTTTGTCAAGAAAACATTATAACTGTCCTGCCTTGAAGAAGGACTCAATAATTATTCATCATTAGATTATTAACCTGACCAGATCAAGGCCTAAACTAAAGATCCTGATCTCGATCTGTATCTAGATTCTAGATCTAGTCTTGCTACATCCTGTTTCTCAAGCACAGATGCATAACACAGACAACAATGAAAGCCGAGGGAGAATAGGTAGGTTTAGATTCAATGAAATTGAAGAATAGATCTAGATCTACATAGAAACAGTGATTTTTTTTTTAGGGGGGGGGGGGGAGGGGCTGAACTAAAAAGAAATTTTTGTGTTAATTTGTAATGTCCCTTTTATGTAATATCAGTTCAAGAAACTGAAACTTTACAGCTCAAATTGGTGCCTGGAATTGTTACTGAGTATCAGTCCCAGTCAATAATTTTTTTTTTTTTTTTCTGTTTTCCAAATCCAATTGCTGAGAATTGATTTTTTAAAAAGATTTTTTCTTTATTGAGGTGGCATTCAGATCATTTGTTATTTCTACTTTTAATTGGAGAATTACAATCATTGAGATACTGAAACGTGTTTTCAACATTTGGCAGTAAAGTTGATTTAGCAAATTAATTTGATCAATGGTTTTGCATGTTCTGGAAAACTATTAATTTGATCAATGGTTTTGCATGTTCTGGAAAACTATATCAATTGCTTATTATCTCAACTGTCCATTTAAAAATGACAGTAGGAGAATAGATATATATATCCTGTGATGAGATGAAAATGGGTTGGATAACACAGGAGACTTCATTCAGATAATTGGTCTTTGCTGACCATTAGCTACAAGAGTTAGCTTTTAATGTGAAGGTCTGAGCACAGGGAAGAGTTGTGGTGAATAGAGTTTTTTTTTTTTAAATTTTATTTTTTACCAAATTAAAGAAAACTCATTTCCTTGTCCATTGATATGATACTCTTACACTTGTGAAAAATTTGAGGTCAGACTCCTCTCACTTGGTTCTTATTACTTTTGAATGAAAAAAAAAAAAAAAAGAATTATCATAGGCTGTCAGAATGACTCACTGAACATAATATGAAAATCTTTACCTTTACATGCAGTTGAAATTTGATCACTTGCCAGTAGTTTTAAAATTTGCACTCACCTTTGCAACCAGGTGATCAAGAAAGACAAAGCAGTCTATTGCAACAAGTCTTTCCTTTTCAGTCAGTCACTTGTACCGTTTGATTTGATTTGGAACATTGGATTAGATCTTGTAGATTCCTGCACATAAAGGCGAAACTCACCACATTTTTGTAAAAATGTAATATGTTGTCAAATAAGGGGGGGGGGGGGGCACAGTGAACATGAATTAAATATATTAGATTAACATCACTGTATTAGATTTAATAGCACACAGCAAAATAGTAGTGTGCCATTATCCACCATTTCGGGAGAATTATAGCAAGCAAGCACAATTAGTCACAAAGCCCTATAAAATTAGAAACGTTTGATGTTATTTCACTTAAGAAAAAAGGTAAGTTTTTTTTTACCATATTATTGAATCCATGAATGGGTAAGATCTTTAAGAACTTTTTCTGTTTGATGTGACCAGTTTACATAGGCTCTTCTGTGTTTGTTGCATGAATGTCACTTTTTGGTATTAATGCTGAATCACACATTGGCAGCAGCTACTGTACTTCACAGTTAAAATAATTAACACTAAATATGATGTCCATGGTTTTTTTTTTTAGGGTAAATTATTGGAAAATCCAAATGCAGTAAATTTTCAAAACAGGAACATGAATCTTTCAGCCCCCCTCGGTGAGCTTCAGTATCTCACTAAGTTACATTTCCATACACAAAGTAAAACATGTGAGCCCTCTTTCATGATACAGTAAATGAGTAGTGGAATAGCTGGTATCACTATCACATTTTTTGTCAAGCTGACAACTGAAACTGTCAGTGGAATCCAAATGATCCAAAACCACATAACTTAAATTGTCTTAATTCTCAGGCATGCTAAAAAATTGTCTTACTTTATTATTCTTTCTTACATATATACATGTGTAGTAATACTGTTACACCAAAGCCAATAGACTTCCTGGAGGTGATTTTTTAGTTATTAAAGTTATGTTATTTTAATCTTTTCCATTGAATTCAGCATGTTCAAATTAGAGTAAAACAATGGAAAAAGATCGACTTTGTCATACTGTTGTCATAGCAGCACCGCCATCTTGGATTTTGGCGTCCCTAAATTGACTGAATTTAAAATCTTATCTCCTCTGCCAAATTTCCACGAAACTTGATAAAACTTGGTGAATGTATTGTTTTATATAATATCTAAAACATTACATATTTTTAGCCATTTCCAAGCAATAAGAAAATTTTCTATAGATTTTTGAAAGTGCCATATAGCGAAAATTCAATTTCGCCATTTTTTTCAAACTAAAAACCCAATTTTCTCGAAAACTTACTGACCGAATTTAACGCACATATATAATTTTTTTGGTTTTTAGTGACAATGATGTATACCAAATTTATTTTAAATCGGTTTCGAAACACAAAAAAAGATAGCATAAAAATGTTTTTAAAAAACAGGTTTTGAGAAAAACACATTTAAAGTTGTTTTTTTTCAGTGAACAATTAACATGAAGAGTTTTGTGTTCAGCATTCAGCCTTGGAACAGCCCTCTTTTTTTACATACTAGCCCTCTTTTCATGACTTCTGTGTCTCTTGTTGCCTTTTTTTTTTTTGTCTCTCTGGACATATTTTTTTTCAAATTTTGCTCCCTACCCCCCATCTTTACAAGAGCCACTTTCGGGTTCTTGAGGGCCTCCATGTGTCCCCCATATCATTTTTGAGTGCAAACCAAAAGTGTTTTAACCTTTACTATGACATTTAGTCGACAACAGAGCTATTAGTAGCAGAAAGAAAGCAAAATTGCGCTATTTATTATAGGATAAGGAAAATCATTTTAAAACACATTGAAAATTTGCATGATCAGCAGTTTTTCTCGCCTCATAGTGGTCATCTAGTGTCCATCCCTGGCACTGGAACTTGTAATATTGCTAGGAGAGGTGATATTTAAGTGCTTTTTGCACCCTTTCCCTATATATATATATATAAAATAAAATCGCAATGATCTACGCCCTCATGTAGCAGCAAGGTGGAGCCAAATCCTGATTGACAATACGCTATGTCTATCGTTGAATGACCATTGATCAAACACATTAGAATGGACCTATTGACTTTTTGATACTATTTTTACACACAGTAAAGGCAGTACTTTTAAGAGAAAACAAAAGTGCAAAATCATGTTTTGAGCAAAATCCACATTTCAGGACTCGCCTGGCCCGACCATGTCAATTTTTGTCATGACCTATGAAGTAAAGTAAAAGTAAAAAAAAAGTAAAAGTACCATCCCTTGACCCCCCAAGAGGGGAAATTGTCTTGGCCATTTCAGACCGCGTCGCCGC
>JBCAUA010083882.1:0-24445 GCA_038406235.1 Peronia verruculata | reverse complement strand
ACACACACACACACACACACACACACACACACACACACACACACACACACACACACACACACACACACACACGAGACAGTGTCGATACAAATTTTATAATTTTATGCTAGCCTTCAGATAGAGCTGGTCATTATCATATCTAATCTGAATATCAAACTGCAAAAGAAAATACTTTCACCAGATGTCATCTTTATGAATATGATAATTGTAATATTTATATAGCAATAATGTGAATTCTGATACCATTACCCCATATACCGGTTAGAATTATATTGCTATTTTCATTTAACACCAGATTTTAACCAAGCTTCTGTTCAATTTCATTGCTGTAACTTGGTATCTCTGACTGGCTGATGTTCCTTGAAAGTCTAGTCTGAATTCAGGTCTAATCAATCCTGTTACCGACAGCAACCATTTCAAGGACTTCTCTCTCACAGCACGATTATCATGTATTCACTTCTTTTTTACTCTTCAGCGGTAATGAAAATTACTCCTTTCTTTGGAACATTTTTTTCCTCTTTCTTCCTTTCTATTTTTTTCCCTTAGGATCTTATTCCAAGTTTGTTTTTGACACAACATTCCTAAACAAAGAAAACCTTTGTTTTTTGTATTAATCATCTTGTTAGATGCATGTTTAGTAAAATGTTGTATTTACCCAAGTGTCTTTTCTGGCTGTATTCGGTTCAGGAAGTTAAAAGTTTTAGGCTCTTTCACGCAACATTTTAATGTCAAGAGTCTGTCTGGCGTGCTCTATTGGAAAATCTCTAATTTCTGTCTATGTTATGCTGCATGGCTCATTTCTCTGTCGCTTCGCTGGAATGAAATCACCATAAAATTGTTCAAACAGGAACGAAGTATACGAATCCAATCCATTCCAGCCTTTATTTACTGGAGTGTTGATGCTGATTTTTTTTTTATTATTTTTTTTTCACCAGCATTTTTTATTTTATACATAATTTTACGAAATCTTTGAAAAGAAGATAAAAATCATAATATCTTTTTCCCTTTATTTTTGTGTCGTATTTTTCAAGTATGAGGAGTGAAAATGATTCCCCCCCGCCCTCTTTATTTAAGCTTAGATGACTTATTTTTAGCCCATGTCCTAAGCTAAGAGAACGATCCTGACTGGTTGAAAAAATGGCTTGGTTTGAAGAGCATGACACGAAAATTCAAATACTCACCCTTTTAATTTCAATAAATTAACAAATGTTTCAACGTGAAGTGGTAAGCAATAGTAACTTAGTGTGTCAATTATTTATTCTGCCTTCCGTTTTGGCATCTCTCGTACACAAGATGTAACTAATGATTTCCTGTACTAAATTATTTCGCTATTGGCTTATCTGTTTTCCACCATATTCCATAGTAATTGCTGGCTTTGCTTCGTTTCTCTGCTTGTCTGATTGTGTAATCTTCCCTTGTTTTTGTTTCCAGTTTGTTTTGTAATATTCTGATTTCATTTTTAATGTTTAACCAGTGATGTTGTACTGGGATAAATGAATGACTTTTCTTACATTTATAAGGAAAAAGCAAGGGCAGTAGTTTAAAGCATATTTTTTTATATTAAATTTAGTAATGAGAATTACTGGCTGTGTATTGCTCTGATGAATAAATAAAAAGTTAACGTTAAGCACAACATAGTAGGTGTGCAAAACTCATGGTCGAATATTGTCCGAATATAAGTTTTGTCATTATCTAATACGATATAAGTTTAGTATTGTCATTATCTAATACGATTTTATCTTACATGTGGATAAAGTTTCACTGTGGACAAGAATGTATCACATACTTAATGAATATTGGATTTCATTACAGTTTTCCAAAAAAAAAAAAAAAAAATCAGAAATGAATGCACATACTAATTTGTGCATCATGAGAATAAAACACATATACAGTAATCTGCTTTGCTTTAGACATAACAGTTCTGGTGCTGTTCAGCATGTTGTTTTCTTTGACTGTTTCAATGTTGTTCATCATTCTGTGGTAAAATAAGTTTTTGTCTTTGTATGTTTATTTGAAAATATTTTTGTGTTAAATAATTCTATGATCGCTGTCACACAAATATAACAAGCCTAAGAAATGTTTTCTAGCTGTGTGAAGATCTTACGTTACCCAAGATTAAAACCTCTCTAATCTTTAAATACATAACACTGTGCTACCGTTTTCCCTCTTTTACAACCCTCCACTCCTTCCTCTTGATCAGTCAATACAAAAAAGTGCTTCATATACAGAATGAAGGTCTTCTGTTTCATTAATTCATAGAAGTAAAATCTGTACTGGTATCTGATGTTAACAAAATATTGGCTACAGTATGCGAAGAGATCAAAGATAATGCCTGCTAATTCTACGAATAAACAATAAACAGAAAATACACAGTGAGGCTCACTCTCAATATTTCATATGTTTGTCATTTGTTTTGCTAACATTTAATTACAGGCTTTGGAGCGGAATTCTTACATAAACAGTTTTTTTAAAAGTGTTTCGCTTTGTAATTAATTATTCCATGTACCGTTGTTACAAAATTCCTCTAAAAAACTTAGCTTTTCAGCTCCACTGCAGCATGGAGAAAATACTGATGCTACATTTGTAATGAAAAGATGCAGTTTAATATGGCCATCAATTTATACAACAACAAAAATAATAAGAAAATAAATAAATAGAAAACAAAAGCTGAGTAAGACTCATTCAAATCAAGGTAACGGAGTGACATAAAGTGCTTATGAAAATATGTTAGATTTAAATTATTACTCTACAGATACATATTAATGTTGATTTCTGCTGCTCACAAGAGAAGGTACATTTCTGAATAACATGATGTAAATCTACAGCTTCTCTTCTGTTGTAGTCATATTAAAGTACAACAAAATTATCAGTGGAGTTTTGTTGCTTTCAGACAACGGGCACTTGTGAGGTCACGTGTCCCCGAGGTCCTCCAGGCTATAATGGAACTGATGTAAGTACAGCAGAGTTTGTCTCTATACCTTACTCTTTGAGACCCCACCCCCTTCCCAATACTAAAATAATGAAACAAAATTGGAATCGTCATGGTCAGATACCACCCTGCAATAGAATTCACAGACGTTAAAATCATGTCATCATTTCTAGGAGAGATCTATCCATAACCCTGCATCCAAACATAGATCTATCTGTGTGTCTGCCTGCCCTGGTGAGTCTCTATATATCTGTCTGCTTGTCTGCCAAGATGTCTGTCTGTCTCTGTCTAGCTGTCTGTCTGTATGTACGTCTATCTCCTTGTCAGTTTACTTGTCTGTCTGGTGTCTGTTAGTATGTTTGTTTATCTGTCTGTCTGTTTGAGTGTCCCTCAGTTACCTGTCTTGGTTTATGTCTGTCTCATCTGTCTGTCTGATTTCTCTGTGTAACAACTGAATAATGAGATCATCCAAAATGTCTACACAGGGTTAAGTAATTCATAAACATTAAAATATGATATTTCCTTACCACCCAGTGCCGTCAAGTTGATCTTTGTCATTGATCAGTATACATTCTGGACTGACACATTTGTTTCGCGGCCTGTCAGAATGAATTGTAAGTCCTAACAGAGAAATCGGGAGTCAAAAGTGATGAAGGTGGTCGAATACAATCACACAGACAGAACGATCATTTATTTTAGTATAAGTAAATGTTGCTCATATGGCCAGAATGTAGGAGATCATAATGTTGGGAGGTCAGTTTAAGCGGGCTCGAAAATTTGGCTAGCGATATTAGTTTCCTTTATTAACTCAGTTCAAAATTTTTCAATCTTGTTCCCCCCCCCCCCCCCCACTTTTTTGATGTATTTGATTAGCTGCCGGTGGACAATCATCTTAATTTTAAGATATTTTTTGTAAAATGTTGTGAGGTCAGTATAGTGATTTATGGCTTAACTATTAATGTTTGCCAGCTTTCCTCCCGATTTTACGCGATGCTCAGCGGTCACCCCCTGTATCTTCAATTTACAGTATTTCTGGCTTGTCCAGCTCTCTAAACGTTTTTCATAACATGAAAGTGTATCAGTTTAGATTTTACGTGATAATTACAATTCAGTTGGCATACAACTCATTTTGGCGGGCTGTGAGACATTTGATAAGCAATGGCTTTAAAAGACTGTAAGCTAAGAATAGAGGAATGTTTATGTAAAAATATATATCTATAGAGCATACGTTTCTGGACAGACCACTATCCTGGTAGCACATTAACGATCTGAAGCATGGTGTTCGAAATCTAATTATGTCTTTGTATAATGCTATCATTTAGTTTGCTACACATGTGCATACTGCCACTATATGTATTCCAGGGTCCCCCCGGCCCACAAGGTGTGCCAGGACCTAGAGGTCCTTTAGGACCTCAGGGCGTCCCTGGCCGAGACGGGGCCTCAGGGCGACCAGGTGAACCGGTAAGACTGATTCTGCTTGTACTCCACAAACATGGGTTTATCGTTGCCATCATCTAAGTCATCAAAGTTTTTTAAGATTAAAAAAAAAAAAAAAAGTCTTCTATGTCAGCATTTGTAAATATGTAATCATCTCCATAAGTTTATGTCTGTATAATCATCAGATATCACACATTACACTGATTTAAAAAAAAAAAAATATCGTAACTGTGTGTTTCGCAAACTACAGTGATCTTAGAATAGAGGAGAAAGAGGGTTGAGGAACTATACAAGAAAAGTAAGGTTTGCTTTGTGAAGACTGGACCTTAAGTTCTGGATGAACATATTATTACCCTGACATTATCGCTTACTAGGATATTCAGACGTCGGAACAGAGACGAATAATAATAATATGCACTTTGTATTTTATATTTTGTTACGCTGAACTTATAGCTCTTAAATGCATTAGCACAAATTTACTCTAACCCCTTCCCGTCTCCTTCTCCCGTCAACTATGACTTTTGTCTCTTGTTAAATAATCCAATATTTTTATTTGATATCATTGAAATCGTGTATTGAGCTCGTGCTATATCCTTTCTATAGGGACAGAGAGGTCTAGCTGGCAGAGTAGGGGCACCAGGACCCAAAGGCGAACAGGTAAATCATCAAAAGGGGTAGTCTGATTTGAGCCTCCTCGTGTAAATGTATCAGTTGATAAACGGATGGCTCGACAGGTGGAGGAACAGAAAACTGGAAGGATGAATGGGTGAATAGATGGATAGGTTAATGGATGGATAGAGGATGGATGGACAGATGGACTGATGAATGGATGGATGGATGGATGGATGAGTGAGTGAATAGATGGATAGACTAATGGATGGATGGAAAATGATTGAATGGATGGACGAATGAATGGAAAGATGAATGGAAAGATGAATGGGTGGGTGACTGCAAACATGGTAGTGTTATGAGTTTACACTTTATAAGCATTAAGGGGCCACAGTCATATTAGATTGAAACAGCACGGCTTTGTAATCATAAATACAATGACATCTTATCAACTGTGTAACACCACTAATTATCCTTATAATAGATTTGTCCCGATCAAGCAAAAGCCTGGAGATCCCCGCGTCTATTTCTAGCAGGTGTTAACAAACATCAGACTTCACAAGTTTGCCTCAATTTCGGTTTCACCCTGTTTACGGTGGGTAGGCAATGTGAGCCTATGGAACCTATATGCCTTTCAAATAATGCTAGTAGTGAGTAGTGTTAATGATTTTAATGACGTAGCAAAACGCCTGACGTACTCCTGGCGTCAGGATTTTTCCTGACATCTTCTGTTCTACGAGGGCTGTCCGGAAAGTAATAAGAAAATAACCTACAACTTTCAGATATATATTTAAGATCTGTAAACGGTGTGTAGTAGGAAATGTAACGCACTTTCAGTGGCCAAATATCAGCATTAGTGATGAACGCATACTATCATAATGCTACATTTAACTTGGATACCCCCATTGGAGAATGGTCAAAGGTAGGGGTGATGGGAGATTGTGCGATTTTTGCATGCAAAAAGGGAAAAAAATCCTATCTAAAACCACAGTGAAATTGTTTCCACATACGGTTGAAAACCAGTGAGTAAAAGTCAGGTATATACTGATGCATTAATGTTGCTCGTTATTGCAAAACACTTGACCGATTGCGAGAAGCTTTGGGCCGCAAGAGGCTGGGACTTCTGAACGTGGCCATGACAACACAACACCCCACTATACCAAATTGATAAGAGTTTGGTCCCATCAGTGCGGATGGGAGATTTTACTACACCCACCTCGTAGTCCTGACATGGCTCCAGCAGACTGTCACCTGTTTGAGCCCCTGAAACGTCATCTTGGAGGAACAAAATTTGACTGTGATGACAACCTCACTGAAGAGATTGGTTCTCGGTGCTTGACGCAGATTTGTTCAGGGAGGGTATGTACTCTCTGGCTCAGCACTGACAAAAGTGTGTCGATCTCCAATTGATTACATTTAAAAGTAGCTAAAGGGTAACAGTAACTCTTGTGTTTCAGTTAAGAAAAAACAAACAAACAGATAATGTTCACTTTGTGATAAGTTTCTGATTACTTTCCGGACAGCCCTTGTACTATTGCTGTGGGATTTCGTGGTGGAGCATAGCACACAGCGGTGAGTGTTCTATTCTAGCATGGGATGTAAACAATCCGCCTGGGATTTCCAGATCTGTGTTAAGTCGAAAATGAACTATCATTTAAATTTACAGGGCTTTGAAGGAAGACCAGGACAATCTGGAGAACCAGGACTCCCTGGAAGCCCGGTGAGTTGTTCGGTGATATTCTTTACTTTGTCAATGTCTCGTCCCTTTACATCGTCCTACATAAACCTCCTTCTTCATTATTGTTTATTCTGTTTGATAGCCGCTCTTTTTTTCCCCCATTGCCTTTGTTCTCTGATAACACTCCCTCAGAACTCCAGAAGGGGAGATGGATTCGATCTTGTTGTCAAAATAAGCGTTCTCAGTGGGTTCCAAAGACTCAGGCCAATTCTGGGGTCTGGAAATCGTAAACAATAAACTATATCTAAAGAAATATTTTCTGAATTTTTTGTTTCGTTTTCTTGCTCTGATTTCCTTTTCGATTCCGGTATTGCTGGTTTTCACTTCTCTTTTGTCCTTTGATAAGTCTTGTTCTTCTTTATCTTGAAAGCTCTTTTGATTCCTTGTTCTGTTTTGTTGTGTTATTGACGAATACTTTGATATCTCTTTGTGTCCTCTGTCACATATCTGTCCAAACACAAGCTTATATAGAACAGGCGGAAAGGAGAAAATATAAAAAGAGAAATAGAGAAAGGATTAAAAAAAAAAAGATAATTCTGAGGCAGTGGTAGAAAAGAAGAAAAAGAAAAAAGAAGACAAAAAAGGAAACTGAAAAGGACGAGGAGAAGGAGAGGGAGGAGAAGAAGAAGCGAAGGGAAAAAGTAGAAAATGAGAATAATATAAAGAATGAAAAGACGACAAAAAAGGAGAAAAATCACAGGTACTAAAATACACACACACACTCACACACACAGACCACAGATGGACAGACAGACAGACACACAGACACACACACACAGACACACACACACAGAGACACACACACACACACACACACACACACACACACACACACACACACACACACAGATAAAGAGAGGCCATGTGGGGGGGGGGGGGAAGAAAGGGGAAAGCTTCCGCTGACCGAAGCTTAACTGATGAGCCGGGCACGTCTTCACAACTGGGCGTCAGCAGATCACAAACAAGTGGCTTGTCCTCCACCTCCTCCTGCTGCTGCGGTACGCTAGGCTATGTATGCTGTCCGTCTCTTCTTGTCCCCCCCCCTCTTTCTCTCTCAGTGTGACCAGCCTGCAAGTTTTCTCACATATGGCCTTAGACATCAGGACCTCTACCCCCCCCCCCCTCCCCTCCTTCTACCCCTCTCCACCATGCCACTTATGTCCCCCAATGACCAACCAGCCCGAGACATCAACCACGCTATCGCCGGCAGCAACCCTGGCATAACTTGTGTTTATCTGCAGAGCAGCCAAAACAGAAAACCCCACATTTAAACAATCAAACCGTTAGTCCATGTCTCTAACTGGTCCAATCACGGTTGAAGATTAGATGTCACGTTGACAGAACCCAAACGAGCAAATCTGAATTATGATTTGTACTGATTCCTTAACAAACTGGACTTTCAAACCGGTTTCATTCTCAGCTTCATCTATAAAGGCTTATGGACTCAAGAATTGCTTAATGCATCTCTATGAAACTTGGCACACAACACTGCTCCATAAAGACCTGTGTTTCTACTTACATAAGGCCGGAAAAAGATTACTATGTTTGATGATATTCTAAAAGGGCGATAATAAATGAATGGTAAACTCACGCGAGTGTTTAACCTGAACAGTCCATTCGATAGAATGACGGTTCAAAACCCTAAGCACGCTGTCTTTGAGTAAAATTCAGTTTAATCATCCAAATACCGACATCGAAGTGTGCACGCTTACCGTACATTTTGAGTCGTAAAGCAGTGCCGTTTGATCTATGTGTAAAAAGATCTCACACGAAGACCGTGGGTTCTCTGTAGTTAAATTTATGCCATTTTTCTGGACTAGTTGTAACCACGTTTTCAAGGTATCATGACCAGTTAGTTTTCTACTTCCTTCCTCCGCATTTTTTGTAACCTCTCTCCCACCCTTCCCCCTTCCTCCTCCAACTTTTCTTTGGCATGGTTTCCCCCCCCCCCTTCAAAAAAAAAAAAAAAAACCCTTCAAAGACGGGGTTTTCTTTCTGTTATATTTCCCCATAGTTACGCCAGTATTTATTTGCGGAAGAACAATATGAAACTCTCTCCATTCGTTCATTTCCGATGACCGATGTCCATATCCTGCAAGTGACATTAAAGACGACTGTTCCCAACTATGTATACACACAGATACTATTTTATTCTTGTGCTTAACAAACGATTTCCTGCCTTCAAGCAAACAATGTCGAGACAGAGTATTTGCGGCTGGAACAAGCACTCGCGAAAAAAGACAAACTGCATTTGATTTCTCGGTCCAATCTTTCCCAGACCAGGCGGCCGGCCAGTGGCTTGCTGGGGTCAGCACCGGATAGCCAACGGTCATCTGAGGTGACCAACTGAAATCTCCATTAGAGGAGAAAAGAACAACACAAGCCGCTGTCCATTCTTGACGCTTTTCCATTTTCGGGGGGACAACGGAAAAAAAAAAAAGACATGGCGAACAAACACCGACAAACACACATGCGCACAGACAGACACACATGCACACACATAGTATTGCAAACACACACACACACTCCTAAAGGTGGACCCTAACGATGGGAAGGGAAATAAGCTGCGCGAATCCATCCCTAGCTCCCGGAAAAAAAAGGAAAAAAAAATGCACCCTGTCTTTTCAGCCGCCCGTTTTTTTTTTGTGTGGGTCTTTTCTGCCTGTCGTTCGGACAAAAGTGTGGGCAGAGCGAGTGCACAGATGAAAGGATGGCCAGCGGTCATCTGAGGTGACCAGCACATGGCCGAAATGGCTGGGTTTGAACAAAGGTGCTAAAAATGGTCTTTGGTCCCTCTTTTTTTTTAACCCCTGGGCGGGGAGGGGGGGGGGGGAAAGGGAGTGACAATGGCCAAAACCGTTGTGGCCAGTCAGCCAAAGCCCACAAAACACACGGCACCAAGACAAAAGAACAGGAGATTATTCTTTTTTTTTCCACCGCTTCTCTCTCCTCTCGTCGTGGTAGGAAAAACGAAGAAGAAAAAGACAAAGACTAAAGGAGGACAGATGATGGGATAATGGACAGAGTGGACCAAGGATTCCTGTCCACCTAAAGATGACCCTTGGTCAAATCTGTCTCCCCGACTGCAACGCGGACAGCAGCAGGCCCTTTTTTTTTTCTTCCGTAAAACCATCCACAAATATAGCATGAGTGGCACATGCAGTTCAGCGCTCACCCACCAATGGGGTGAAAAAAAAAAAAAAAAGGAGCGAGGGCAGGGCAGAATAAAACAAATCTCCTCGGACTGTCAGCTTTTCTCTACTAAACCGCAGAAAACAAGTTGTTTGTGCAGCTGATATGATAAGACCCGACGCCCCTTCCCCCTCCCTTTTTGCTACGTACCAAAATAAAGCCGTGGTATCTCGGAAGATCGAACAGGTCAGTTGTAAGTCCACCCCCTTCCCATCTCCTATCTCAGACCAGTCTCCGGGCAAAGCTGGCTGACCAAGCTGGTGTCCATCTGTCATGGATGCGGTGACCTCTCTGGTTCTCCCTGTCTCCCTGTCCGGTTCACCACCCCACTGTTGTTTTTATTGACCACCGTCCAACGTAAACGAGACAGTGCCAATCAAAAAGCTAAGCTAGGGATGACTCGGGCAGAGCCGCCATAAGATTGCAGTGCTAAATGACAAAAGGGCGGAAGGGACATTGCTCTTATTTTAGGACAAAACAATTGGAAAGGGGGGGGGGGAATAATAAATAAATTTAAAAAAAAAAGCAGAATGATACCGTTTGGATTACTCCCATTTCGAGACGCTTGGCCATTCAATAGCTGAAATCGGAAGTAAGCAGTGGTACTTAACGTCAGCTATTTCGGGCAGTCACAGTCTTTCTTCTTGCCTTATTTGATATCGTCCTTACATCGATGAGCTGTATCACAACAGACTAAACTAATGTCAGACTTAAAATAAACATCTTTTGCTTTCAAGTTACAGCCCCAAAACTTTTAAAACTCATGTCTCAATTCCATTAAAAATGGGCAAACACGCGTTTGAAATAAAGAACATGCATTAGAATATGGCAAGCTAGCCCGTCCTGGGAGGTCAGATCCTATCAGGAGCCTGCATGGGGATCCGATCCAAGCGGCCAGTGATTCCTGGGGAAGCTTTTGTCTCTAGCAGCCAGAAACAATAGAAGACAATGGCTGAGACAGGCAGAAAGGTACTGAGTCCGCCTCCCAATCACTTCCTGTCCGTCCACAGCTACGGGATAGGGACGATTAGTGATCCGCTCCACAAACACTCGGGCGATCATTCTCCAGACTGACCGGCTGTTGCTCTCCTCGGACAATTATTATCCCGTCCCAACTGGCCATTTCGGCCAAACGCTCTGGTCATTCAAATTCTGTATGTCACATCGTCGCACTAATCTTAAGTCCAGCGATCCCAATATGTCAAGTATTGTTATTAGCGGCTAAAAATTGTTTTTGTTCACATCCTCTTTTTTTTTTTTTCTGGGAGCTGTGTGGTTCTGTCTTTTATGCTTAAGTTATTCACGCTGCGTTTCCACTGAAATTTTTCTTTCAACTTCGTCTTCCTCTGTAATGCACCACAACAGAGGACCAGGATAATGACCATGAGAACATCTGAAGTGTTCAATCGTAGTGAATTTTACCATCTAATTTTCTCTCCACAATAAGTTTGACGTGGGTATGTCTACATGAGCGTCTAGGTGTGTGACACTGTGTGCCTGCGGGTATACCCATTAACTTAAGCTACACACCATTAATGAGAAACATGTTAAAAATTATCACCGTTATCATTATTAGCATATCAAGGGAATGTATGTTGTAAAAAAAAAAAAAAAACTTTATCGCTAGCACTTAGAAAAGTGACCATAAATATTCCCCCAGCAATCGCCAAACGTGTGATTTCCTGACAGGACCAGCTCCCAGAGTGACCCTATCTACCACCGATATACCCGTTCTTTTTGTTTTTTTATGCCAGCCGTCAGATGCACGCATGCTCGCCCTGGCTTGCCGGACCCTGGCCAGTGCAGGTGTCCATCTAAATGTCTTTTCTCCTTTGCCCCCACCCTCTCCCTACTCGTCCTTCTCTCTCTCTTTCTCTCTCTCTCTTTCTGCCACTTTTTTTTTCTTTAGTCCGACTGCTCAACAATCGAACTTTCTCTCCTTTGTTCTATCTCTTTCTCTCTCTTTTTTCTTAGCCTCAATGCAAACCCATCTAATTTCCTCTTCCCTTCTCTCTTTCTCTCCCCCCCCCCTCTCCCCCTTTCCGTGTCATCCACCCCACCCTATTGTGCTCCCTGTAGTCTGTGGCGCATAGAGCCGCATAACAATAAGTTCCTATGTGCCGTGCTGTTGCAGAGCAGTGACCGGGCCCGGCATTGACTGAATGAACGAATGAATGACCAGCAGGCATCAAAACCGACAAACGCCAAAGAGGAAGACACCTATTATAAATGGCCGGGCGGGCAGTGTGGTGTCCAGCACATCCCAAATCTTTCTCTGACAAAACGCCGCATGCCGCACTTAATCTGAAGATTTTCGATGTCCACTTTTCTGCTCTCCATCTGAACTTAGCCTGAGGTTTTATGTCAAATGTTTCACTACGAGCTTCTGAGCTATTACGACAAAGATAGTTATCACTAATAGTAAATATAAGATTGTTTTTTGTCCAGCACCAAATCTACTACAGACATTGGCGATCACGTCCCTCCGTTTTTCTCCCTGTTGTTGAGTTCATCCCACAGACTAATGTTATTCTATAGTGTTAGTCTCACAGAATGACGCTGCGTTTCCTATCTCCACAGAGTACAGTTATTCTTACTTGGTGGTTCATCCCTCGTCCAAATGAATCGGATTTTTAGCTGACGTCATTCTAGATCTATCCCCTTTCCCATCATGTTTATAAACACTGTTTTTCACCTTTTTTCTGTCAATATGTCCCAGAAATTTCAACTGCCTTTCTCTCATCAAGCAAAACATATATGGTTGCTCAGGGGTTTCTGAGAACCTCTTCGCTAGACATAAGTGTGAAAGTGCAATAGCAGAACAATAGATAAATAAATAAAGAAAGAAAGAAAAAAAGAAAGAAAGAAAGAAAGAAAGAGAGAAGAAAGAAAGAAAGAAATAAAGAAAGAAAGAAAGGATTTTTCCGGCGTTTTGCAAGCAAAGATGAGTGCTGTGGCGGCCGGACCAGCGAGCAGTGCCAGCCGGCAAGTCTCATAATGGTCATTATATGATCCCAGGAGATCACATGACCGCCGCCACAGCCCGAGTGTCTGTTTGGTCAAACCGCCATTACCCTTTTTTATATAATTTATTATACGTTCTTTTTTCCTTTCCTCTCTCTCTCTTTCCCCCTTGCTTTTTGCCGTTTAGCACTGTGGCACCGATCTCGGTTGCACAGAACACTAATAATATTCTGACCACGGGTCAAAAGTTCACGCCAAGGCCGGCCAGTCCCGATGTCCAGTCAGCGGACAGTATATATTGATGGACATGTGATATCAGGTATTCATGTCTTTTTTTGTACCATTGATATGGAGGGCAGGGGTGGTCATCAGACACCAACAGCTTTCGTTGTTTTACACACACACACACACACACACACACACACACACACACACACACACACACATACACACACACATACACAAGAAAAGCGAGGCTATAAACTGATACATGCGTAGATCCTACATACATAATCCATCCACCTGATATTTCCAGATACTTGACTTCTACATATCTATTAAGCTACGAACAAAACACAAAACTGAATTATATCCTCTTTTCTCTCTCTTCTTCTTCTTTCTAATTCAACTTAATATGTACTATTATTATTTTCATTTTCATTTCACGACACACTAGCATACAGAATACACGAATCAAAGGTATATAAAAGTTACAGTCTATCTATCCATTGCAGAGATTCGTGGTCAAGGAAAAAAGATTGCAAAGGAGATGGAAAAGAAATAAATCAAACAATGTGGCAGCTCTCATGTGCGAGAGCAAATTATCCACCGACGCCCTGGCTATACAGAGCAATCATTTCTACGACTGAGAACTACACGGCCATTACAAAGAGGAAGAACAAAAAAGAAAGAACAGAAATGATTGTACTGGTGTCCACAAACGACCAATTTCAAGAACTCATTTCCCGCCCCGTAAAAAGCCTATTGTCTAAAAATCCCCAGCCCCCAGCTGGCATTCACCTCGTCTATAATGACCTCCCTGGACAGGACGGCCTTTTTTGAGCAAATGACCTTTTTCGGTGGTCAAACACTAGCCATGGTCATCTGTCCATGTCCAGTTTGCTTTTTTATCGACAGCAGCTGGACTCGCCGTTCGCTCGCTTGCCATCTCTAATTATATTGAAAAAAAAAAATGGGAAGGCATGTAGTGACCAATGCCCGTGATAATGTCCTTTTCGCCTGGATCTGTGCAAAAAATGACCACCAGGAGATGGAGAAAGACATTAAAAAAAAAAAGTCCGCGGATTTGGTGACCCTTCGCTCCTAATCTCTCTGGCACAAAAACATATTCGGACATCTGCCTTAGAGAAACCGCTGGACAAATGAAGGGACAACAGGTCAGCACAGAGTGCTGGTCAAGGCGGCTATTTAATGACCAGAGAAAGAAAGAGAGAGAGAGAGAGAGAGAGAGAGAGAGAGAAGAGCTGCAATAAAAGACAACCGAAGGATTGGAAAAGAAAGACCAGTCGAATTAATCGTTTTGTATTGTGTATGTAAAAAAATGAAGGCAAAGAGACCGCCAGTCGTTACTCTATGGTGTCCGCATGTACATGACGTTGTATGTGTGTATTTGTGTTCGAATACTTGAATGTGAACGAGAAAATGCAGTCACAGAAACCATAAAAAGCCATGGTCGTAGTATCGACTGACCAACTGACCACTAGGGTGGAATCTCCTCCCCCTTTCTTCGAAATGGCCGGTAGTGATTGGCCTGGCTTGACCGGTGACTGACCAAATCTTGAGTCCACCTCGACTAGTCTGTAGAAATGGAGAGGAGAGACGGGGAGACAGAAGATGCTGTGTGAGAGACGGGAAGCCAGAGAAAGCCAGGGAGCGGAATGTCTTCCATAATACATGAGGGGATGTCGATGGTACGCGAGGGCTGGCCGCATTCTGGCCCCGAAACTTTGGGTGGCCGGCCGGCCAGTCTTAGTGACCAGTCAATGGCGCCCAATAGATTAATGCCAGCCAGCCGGCACTACAGCAGGCAGGCGCCTCTCCTTCCGTGCCGAGCCACTCGGGGACTGGCATTATCAGTCTGACCACGGTCCACTTAAGTCCACTAATCGTACAATTCTGTTTGTAGAGATCAGGCGTCGACCTGTCGCCTTGACGACCCGTATGCCTGTTGCTATTAAGATGAACGGACTTCTGAGATAAAAAATGAAAAAAAAATAAAAAATTAAAAATACTCAAAATCTATGAAGAAAAGAAAGTAATGATAAAAAGAACACAACAAACCCAGACAATGGACACACTGAAAAGGAACACATTAGGCTCCATACCAAAGCAATGACTCTTGACAAGCGGGACCTCACTGGCAGTATTGTTTATATATATAATAACTAATGTTCTAATCTAAATTTAATTCGTTATAAAGCAATCTTTGGATAACAATTGTCCATGCAAAGTCAATTAACCGACAGCTAGTCTGGACCACTAGTTAATCTATTGCTAAGATTTGATTTTTGGAGTTTTCGAAGAACTATTAGCGTCCATAATAACGAAATGGAGTGCAAAGAAAAAAGAATGTTTGTGATCATAGAGGGACAGAGTGGCAATGATGTGGGTGAGGAAAGGCAGAGAGAATCTCTAGACCACGGACTCAGGATAACATGGGCTATCTGTCATTAGTCCTTATCTGACAGGTTAAATGGACTGAGGGATTAACCTCAATTCTACTCTTTGACCCATCCCTTTTGTTTAAGTGGTCCATATCACAAGCTGCTCCGCCCATCGCCTGACAGCAAAACTTCCCAAAGTGTGAATAAAGGGCAAGAAAAGCAGCGATCGGATTGAAAAGAAGACGCCGTGGCCGATGGGTTTAACGTTTCCCCTCATCGAAAACCAAACGTCCTGTTTTTTTAATTCCAAATTTCTACTCCATTTTTTTTTCTCCGCACCAAAATGAACAGGTACTTAAGCCGAGATAAACCTACTTTCCTAGAATTGAAAAGCTACATTATAACAATAATAACCACAGCGAAATACAAATCTTGCCTCTGATTTCAGAATGGAAACAGCGACAAGATATTACAAAACTAAGGATACAAATGCACGAAAGAATACGGACACACACGAACCTACGCTTGCATACTTTGGGGTATACATAAATTGGGGTAAAAAAAATTAAAGATCAGCCTGAACATTTTATAATGAGGATCTTCTTCATCAACGTAGAGCGACGAACATGGAATGATTTCTCAGCAAAATAATTATTGCAATTTGATCTAGATTTATGTCAATACTCGTTTGAGATAACAGCAGCGATTAGGTTAAGGAACAGTACTTTCTCTACACTTAAATAACATAAGCAATGACATTAGATGACATCCATTATAAGAATAACAACAATAATGGGAATAATGAACACAAATGTTGTAACGAGCTCTCTCCATATATTGCTCGACTAGGCTGTGCAGTGTGTTAGATACCAAGAACAAACAGATAAACAAGCAAACAAACAAACAAATAAATGGATGTTTCCCAATGTACTCACATCTACACAAGACAACCATCCTGAAGACAAACCATGACTGTGGTCTTGACGTCCAAGAAGTCCAGCAGTGGTGATAGCACGACCCAATCACTGACAAGAGACTGTTGTGAGTGCAAATCACACACTTGATCTTGACATAGCCGCTACTTCAGTGGTCAAAAATAAAGTCTTCCAACAATAGCCTTTACAGTGACAATGATAAACCTCCCTCCTCCTCCTCCTCCCCCATCAAAATTGCTTCTTCATCATCATCAACAACAACAACAACAACAAAAGTAAAGCAAAACAACTGAAGAAAAAGACAAAACAAGAGGTCCACCCTTCTCCATTCGGCAAACAAGCATCTACCTCGTGAACACCGCAATGCACGAAAACATGAAAACAGCACATTACAAGCACAGAAACAGAAATCTTCAGCGACAGGACGTGGCTACTACATTGAGCAATGGTCATAACACTGTGGTGTGGTCGCCCAAAACACTAACACATAAAACATTCAGCTTACAGGATGGACAGAAAGAAATGAACAGAGAGAGAGCACGTCAGTGAAAGAGAACAAGACAAAAAGAGAGACTCTGAGAGAGAGAGAGAGAGAGAGAGAGAGAGAGAGAGAGAGACCGACATCATAAAAAGAGAGATTGAGAGAAAGTAAGCAGAAAAAGAAGTGTTGAGAAAATGGGAGGGAGAGAAAGAGAGAGATACACAGGCAGACAGGCTAAAAGAGCGAGAGAGAGAAAGAGAGAGAGAGAGAGAGGGGGGCGGGCTAAAAGAGAAAGACAAAGAGATCTGAATCACTGATGGCTTAGCGCCCAAAGTCCGTATCTGACCAGCGTCCAGTGGTGTCCAGCTCTTGTATCAACATCCGTGCCAACACCAACATGCACACAAACATCAGTTAAAGCAAGGACATCCTCCAAACACAGACAAGGTCCCCCCCCCCCTTTTTTTTTTTTTTTGGTTAAAGCATTCCATGACCTCTCCTCCCCCTACCACCTGACTTTGTTCACCCAAGACGTCCTTCTCCTTCTTCCCCCTTCCCCAGTTTTATCTTTTATTGCTAACCCTTTCTTCCTATTGACATGATAATATTATAAGTGTCACATATTTATTATGGTATCCTTTAATTGTTACAGTATAACAACTATCTGTTTCGGTCCATGACAGACGGGATAGACCACTTTCGTTTTCGCCTCGTTTCATCTTTTCTCTGCTGGTCACTCCTTAACATCTCTTCATTGGTCGTGTCCTTTCCTGTCCGGCATAGCTTTTTTTTTTTTCGCACTCCACCCCCCCCCCCCAACGCCCACCTTCCCACGTATTCATTCCTTTTTATCCCCTTTCCTCCCCCTTCCCCCTCCCCTCACTCCAAAGACAATCATCCCAGTCAGGTACCACATTAGCTTGATCCAGATCGTCTTAAGCGGGCGGCAATGAGCAATTTATGAGATTAAAATGCTGTACCTAAATTTTATATGGCAACGGCCTCGATCGTTATGGAGAGAACGCTCCTCGCTTTTGACGAATCTTTATTTAGAGGCGCACAAAGAAGGTGACTGTTCTGTGTAAACGGTGGCAAAAAACCATTGCAGATAAAGGACTTCTGCATTGTGAAATCAGTGCCTTCTCGCTAGCTCGTTTAAAACCTTTGTCGATTTAATTCTTTAAGTTAATTATTCAGTTGAACATGTCTCACGCATTCATGTCAAGCGCCCTGCACTAACTGATGCATCACTGATGTTCGTTCTTAACTCTTTGACTACCGGACTTCTCTTTTCTTCATTCTTCTGTTTTCCTCTGCACTGACCAGTCAAGTGTCAAGGGACCAACCTACTTTAACAATAGGCTCACAGGATGTACCATTAAATGTTCTGTCGGAATAGTATCTATTATAATTTTGACGAAATCGTCGAGATTTCTCTCTTAATTTAGGGTTACAATATCAATTTTCAGAGAGAATCAGATTTGATTCGATGATGTCCTTGCCTTACATTTTCCATATCACTTACATGATTACAGGTATAGCTGGTTTTCAGCTGCTAGGAAAGAAATCATTATATAATCATTACTTCTAAGGTGATTTCAAGGAACAAAAAAATGTGGCCGATAGATTTGAAAACTTGCAAATGTCTTCTCATTTTCTTCATGTCGCTGTTTCTTACCAAGTGTCATTAGCTTTTGTAAACTGTTAAAAATTACTCACTTGACCTACAAAATCGAGACTTTGCGTTCTCGCAGAATAAAAATTACAATAACTTCATCTAAAACTTCGGTATTATGTCATTCGTTTGTTGAGTCCGTTGCGTATTCTGCAGTTAGAGAGAGAAACTGTTCCAAGAGCACAGCTGCAGTAACCTGATCAAAGAGTCTGACATGTCTAAAATTTCTCCGCCCTGTCATCTCCGTTAATGCCCGTGGCTTTGCCATTCATGAACATCAAACATCAGTACTACCAATTTTACAATATCCCCCCCCCACCCCCACCTCCAAAAGTTCAGTTGTAGTAACCAACCAGATCTAGGTATTTCTTTCACAACGTTTCAAACTTTCAACGATTAAAGTCTCGGCAATTGCTGGGTTAAAATCAAAGTTAGTATAAATGCATGTACCTGCCCCATGTCTGAGAGAACTTTGCTTGTAAGACAACATTACAACATGCACGGTAAGACCTGGGCCCCGACATGACAAAGAGACAACATAGATCTGTGTCAGATCATGCTATTCGTCACAGGTGTCAGGCCATTCCCCCCTTCTACTAACTGTCTCGGCATTTTTCCACTTCTAGCTCGTTTGTACACTTCATCACCACTGGTGCACCGACACAGACAACAACAGCTGTACAACAACAATGACTAGACTGATCCAAAAACAAAACAAAACAAAACAAACAAACACACACAGAAAAGGACTTATTTAAAAAAAAATACTGATAAATAAAATCCACTAAACTTTATATATATATAAACAACTATGAAGGACAATAAATGAAATAAATAAATAATTAAATAAATAATGTCTGTCATGACCATTAATGCTACGGGAAAAGAAAGAATTCAGCCTCTATCCACCTCTAGTACATGTGTACAATATATTATACACCCAACATTGAGTCTCATTCATTTCCGTGAGGTGACGAGGTCCTGCATCAGCGTCCATTCACAAAAAGATGGATCGCAAACTTTTTGCTCATTCCCACGTTTCCTCCTCTCGGGAGCATTTCCTGTGGCAAACCTGCCTCGGCTTTCTTTTTTTTTTTTCACACTGGCTTAACCTCTCCTCGCTCGGACACGAATGTCCAGTACTGGACAGAAGGCAATTCGCCACAGATAACAATATAAAAAAAATGAGGGGGGGGGGGAGGGAAGAAATACCACAAAACTAAACCAAACAAAGATTGATGAAAACGCTACTGTGTCCGGGCCGATAAAGATCGCTACCAGCGACAGAGGCAGCGTGGTTCCGGGAATGAGGGGGAAAAACTGAGGGAAAAAAGAGTGAAACAGAGAGAAAGAGGGAACCATCAGGGACAGAGAGAGAGAGAGAGAGAGAGAGAAAGAGAGAGAGAGAGAGAGAGAGAGAGAGAGTGAGAAAGAACCTCCCCTGAGTAAATGACCTAAAGTGACCTCCCGTGTTCATTTCTCACAGTGTGCACGAGTTATCTCCTCTGCCATCACGACTGCCAAGGCTTATCAGTGTTCAGGCGATGTCCGCTCTGGATGGACCCTTGGCCACACAATGTACAACACTCCACGCTTCCTCCTTCTCCTCTCTGAGCTTCCTTGCACTCCGGGACCGACCACGGGTAGCCGGCCGAATCAAATTGTATGTACCACAGGGGTACAGGTCATCAACTGTGTTGAGACCAAATGTATCTAGTTCAATCGACCATGTCAGGAATACAGCCATTTCTTCTATAAAAGTGGCTAACTGGACCACGGTCATTTAGGCTGATAAGAAATCAAGCCAATTTACATTGCAAATAAATCAATTCAAAGCTTTAGACTTGGCTAAATCAACTATTCCTTAGTAACAACAACTACAAGGATGACAATAGAAAGAACGACGACAACAGCATTAACAACAACATTAATCTCAGAATCACATACGGACGTTTGGTGTCAGTCGCTGATCAACGTTCCACAGAAGAGACAGCCAAAATATAGTCTACCATCCTAAATGTCTTGGCTGGCAATTGAAACGGATGACACTGATTGTTTAACAGGCTGAGTCCCATCCACTGATTCACTAAAAACAAACACAACTTGCCAGACCAACACCTGTCCCTGACCAACCCCCAACACCTGATCCCATAAGTTTGCTCTGGAGATTTGAAATACCGAACAGACAGATCCGAATTGTGACCACCAGTGGTTTACAGTGTTGTGATAATTTGTTGTGTATGTTTGTCCTTTATAAATACAACAAAATACCATCAGAAACAATGTTCCTTGAGGTTTTAACGCACTCTACTCCGCAAAGTATTCATGAACGCCTATCAAATGATAAAAAAGTTCCTAGTGATAGAGTGCCTGTATCAAAATCACACTTATGTTGAAACCGTATGTACAACAAAATGAAAGGAGTAATTATTGAGCAGCTGGGTAGTCACCAGTTTCAGAGTTACAGTCATAGATGTACCAAGAATATAAATATTATTTTATTTCGGACATCTATGTTACAACATAGACTAGACTTTCGTTACAACAGACTAGGAGGCAAGTCAACCAAATATTACCGAAAATTGGCCATCCGGTAGCAGTAGAGACCGGAGGCGGGGGAGGCGAATGGGCAGTGCGGGCTCCGTGCAAGTCAAGTGATGGACAGCGGAGCTAACAGCAAACAACGGGCACTGACCAGTGGGGAAAATAAAACCAAAGTGGGGACAATAAACATGCCGAAGGTCGGCCGGCCGGACAGGCCTAAGTGAGTGAAGGTGACCACTGTCCGAGGTCAGGTGGGGTCACCTCAGGTCAAGCTCGCTGGAGCGCATAGCTACAAACGTAGAGCTAGGGTTGGGTGGGAGGTAGGGGGCCGGGGGAGACTGCCGGCCGCAAGTACAAGTTCTAGCTGTGTGATCTTATTGTTCTTCTCTTTGGAATTATAACTGTCCCGTTGTGACTCTCTTTGTGACAGAAAAATCTCAATCAATGCTCATGAACAGTGATAAAGACTATGTTATCATAATTATTACCAAATTTCTAGATGAATTTAGTGCTCTTTTGTTTGTACGTGATAACTCTCAACGTTGGTAATTAATGATACATACAAATTTAAGTCCTATAACATGATCTTATTGTTTCTCTCTATCTGTTATTGTTTCTCTTCCTCTGACTGATAAATCAAAGTGTTCGTAAAAAATTATAAAGACTACATACACTATAAATCCTGTAATACAATGTTATTGCAGCCCTCTTTGTGGCATAAATCTCAATGTTCGTAACCGATGAAAAATAATCCATTAAGGCCTTCAACGCAATCACACTGTTCCTCCTTTCTGATAAATGCTAATGCTCATGAAACAATGATAAACATAAACAATATTTAAACAAATGCCATACGGGACAATGAGACCTAATATAGATTCAATAACGACGATAAGAACGGCGACATAAACTAGATAACAGTAACTCCACCCAACAGATAGTGCCTACAATTGCCATTGTAGATACCACAAACTCAATCGCAGGCAAACTGTTACACAATAGCGAAGAACGTTGCAATAGCGAAGAACGTTGCAAACATATCGGTCATTACAGCAAAGTTTTTTACCACAGAGTTATCAATAAAAACTTATATACAAATCCTGTACATATCTTGAAGGCAAATGCATGAGACATCTACAGTTTCTGCTTACTTACATTACAAATGCCAGCGCCTACAGTGTTAATCATCACCAGTACAGCTTCTGCGATTCTAGACACGAAACATAACCTGCAGCCCAAGATATAGAGAATCTCTCCCTCCATCTGTCACTCATTCTCTCTCTCTTTCTCTCTCTCTCTCTCTCTCTCTCCCTGCCACAAACCAGCCTGCAGTGATATGAGAACATCATCATTATATCGCTGTCAATCTCTCTCCGCGCTCACACGATTGATAACTGGCTCTAGTAACAAAGAAGGAACGCCAAAACCAAACATGTAGACAAAAATAATGATCACCTTCCTCGCTACTTTCCCATTTACCTCTGTTCCTCTGCTCGGACATGGAGTACATCGCAGGTACAGTAACAGTTTTTGAATGATTCGCCATCCTCAATCTCTTCTTAATCTATACTGTACTCATACTGTTTTCTCCTGACGTATCTCCCGTTCTCTTTTAAAACTCTACCTCTCTAAATCTACAGCCTCAACACATTTCGATTCCCCTCCCAGTCTCCCATGCCCCCGCCCCCTCTTTTCCGTTTTTGTTTAAATTTAAATCTTCTTTCAATTTCAAACCCTCCAAATCCATAATTTAATGAAATGTATCCTACTCGACAGTCCGCTGCGGTACTGACCGACTGATCCACCGACCTGTTACTGTGCCAATGATAAAGAAAGAAAGCCCGTACTGATCCAAAAGCCGAAAGTACTACACGAAGAATTTCCCACCGTGTTCCTGAATGACAGAGCAATTATTAAAAATCGTCAATGATTTCCTTCTTGGCGCTCGCTGCTGCCCACGCCTTCCTCGATCGACCTTTCTTTTTTCAAACTCCGATAAATTTAATCGCAGGACATTAAAATTTATTCTAGAAAAATGTTTCTTGACTTTTAAGAGTCAAAAATGTCGAATCTGGCATCACCTACACTGTTCAGGAATGCCCCCCTCTCTCTAATATTAACTGTAGTTTAATCGACAGAATTATCATCACAATTTCGCTCTTCCCTCCCTCACGTTTAGCTCCTTAGCTCTCTTCCCCCTACCTCTTTCATCGCCCACCCCACCTCTCTTTTTCCCTGTCACAGACCAGCCGGTAGCCATTGATGCACTACACCAGTTTAGTACAGTTTAGTTTGCATCACTATCTGTAGCACCAGCATCATATCCTGCTGTCAACCTCTCTCCTCGCTCACAGGACTGACAACTGGCTCAGGAAACAAAAAAGGGAAAGCAAATCAACAACACACACCATTACAAAACTAACTGCTTCCATGGCTATTTCCCCTGCTGGATGTTAATTTTTATTCCTTTTTGGCATCAAGAAATACGCACTTACAGCATTGGTTGATCTTTGAATAGTGTCTCAGACTCTAATTCTCTCCTTTCTCCTCCCCAAAATCTACAGGGTAGACATACCATAATAGTCATTTTCTCTCATTCAACCATCTGTTACATTCTCCTTCTTCAACCCCCCTTCATCAAGACCTTTCCTCAGCCCAACCCCAACCTTCTCTCAACATTAACTCCACAGTTATACATTAGATTCCATGACTTTCTCTATTTCTCTCATTCCCACCATCCCCAGCTTCCCCCCCATCACTCACCCCAGGTTAGCCATTTTCTAACCGATAGATGCACAGCATCCTCCCCCCCCCCCTCACCGTCCCCACACTCGCACACCCCGCCCCCGTCCCCCTTGATTGCCATGTCCAAGTTAGCTACGCTAAGACCAGAACATACATCTCCCCTGGGACAGGGGGCCGATATGTGCACAGCTCAACTGTAACGGTGGAAGCATTCACGTGCAACTCATCAACTTTTCATTTCAAATCCGTGATGGCTTATCAGTTCTGCCCAACCGTGTTTTCATTCCTCTTTATTTATTTCTCTCTCTCTCCACCCCCCCTCCTTCCCCCGCCCTGTTTCCTTGGAAATCTGGCGTTGGCCATAATGAATGGCATCTCATGCAATTAAAAGGTACTGGATAATATCAATACGAAAATGAAAAGCATAACTGAGTATGCCCTTTTGGGCGTTCAAATATACACGATGTGTATGTAATGGGATGTCAGGACAAGTTGTAGATAGATAGATAGATAGATAGATAGATAGATAGATAAGATAGATAGATAGATAGATAGATAGATAGATAGATAGA
>JBCAUA010083871.1:0-10687 GCA_038406235.1 Peronia verruculata | reverse complement strand
CCCCCCCCCCCCCCACCTCCCCCCCCCCCCCCCCCCCCCCCCCCCCCCCCCCCCCCCCCCCCCCCCCCCCCCCCCCCAACGCCCCCCGTGTTTCGAATGATTTGATTTGTAATGTTGTTGCTGTTTTTTTCTTAAGTATTTCAATCCTAAAAAAGTAGGATTATCTCGGCCATTAGAAGTTGCCAATTTTTGTGGGTAGAAATTTGGAATTTGGAAACTTTGCCCGGACAGCGACACTCAGCCTACTCTTTCATCGATTCTGAACTGCCAATGGTTCTTTAACATGCCTAACGTACACATGGGACCTCCGAACTATGTTCGCCCTTATCCGAGAAGGCTAGACGTCGGGCTTCCCTTTCCACAGGAACCCAGGTGCCCGTTGAGTCACTGGGAAAATACATGTTCCAATCTGTTGAGCCACTAAAAAAAAAAATGCGAGTTTTCGATCTTCGTGTCCTGTCACCCCCCGATGCAGAATCCGTGTGTCAATCCCGGCCTGTTTTCTCTAAGAGCAGGCGCCATACCTGTTAAGCCACTGTGTCCCCCCCCCCCCCCCCGCAGGCAAGTATTGTATCGTTAAAAAGCCACATAGAAACACCGATTTGGTATTTTGGTAACGTTTGTTGTAAAAATAGAGAGATTCACGCATCTAAAACACGAAACATAATAAGATGATAGTCAATAATGCCAATGTCAGGCATCTGTATGTATGTTAGCCTATGATTTCAACAAGCTTAGCTGTCGCCTGTCCTGAGATGAATGATCCGAAGTTTGTATGACTCATTTGTTTGTTTGTTATATTTTTGAAGACGGAATCTTATTTTTGTACTCAATTCGATTTCAGTCATGACAGAGTCCAGTAGAAAATGGTGAGATGATGTCCAGTAATATCGACATCTGTATTTCCATCATTATCTACGGCAACAGCTAACAACGTCAGAGCAACAATGCTTTTAGCCAATGCTGAAAAGTCAACCCGTGTCACTTCAATGTTCTCGATTGTGGCTATAGTCAGGCTAACTAGTGTATGAATTAATGTTGTCACGATTCACGACGACGCAATGGTCCCTTAACCCTTTCCAGCGTTGCACCAGCTCTCCACCTCTGATGGTCATCGCTGAACGCTGCACTATGTATAGGTCGTTCACTTATGACGTTTCCTTTCCGCCCACCATTCTATTGTTTACATTTCAAACACGGAAGTAAATCACTAATGACGTTTCGCTTCCGCGTCCGCCCACCAAAAATTCGCATCCAAACACGGAAGTAAACACGAACGTGGAAAGGATCTATACCAGAGGACAGAACCCTGCACCAGCTCTCGACTAAAGCTGTGTTGATTGTACTTTCCTGCTCTCTAACCGAAGAAATAATACCTGCTCAGCTACCCCGCTATAAACATTGTATAAAACCAAGAAAACAATAGTTTGACAGTATAGAAGGAAGTTTTTTTTTTAAGGACAGATAACGATTCACAAGTTTTCTTAACCCTTTCCAGAGTCATTGCTGACCTTCACCTCTGACCGTCACAGGCAAGGGCTTGGGTCGTGACAAAAATGTCTTCTCTGTCCACTTGGCAATGTTTGTCCCTCTCTGCCTGCCTCTCCTTCTACTATCCTGAATTGTTCATTGGAGGATCATTTTTGATAGGCCATTGGTTCTTGTCACGTGACCATACTATCGTTGTTTTCTTTTTTGGCAGTGGTTGGCAGCTCCTCGAATTGTTTCACGTGCCTGATGTTGGTTGCACGCACTGCTTCATTAGTGATGTGGATGTGTTCCGTACATAAGATTAAGATTAACATTTATGTTGTGCGTGATGGTAATAACCAAGTTTGGTGTACAAATCGACAAGCGACTCATTAGGACTAGTTGAGAAACATTTATAAATGCAGATTACTTCCTATGGTCGGCGCAGAACATATTGTTGGATAGAGTAAGTTTTCAAACACATTCCTCACTTTCCAAGTATTACATTCCCAGCAATAAAAGACTCGTATTATCAGAAAATTATATTTTGTTCCTTCTCTGTTTCAAAGTAATGTGATAACAAACTAGATGGCGATTTTCTAGAAATAAAGTTACAAAGAGAAAGGCTTTTTGCTTGTGTATGGGTGGATTTTTCTGCATTTCTACCATCATAAGGTTATATGGGTTATCCTGCTTATATATTATCAAACTCAGTTATCATGTCAAAAAAGGGATATAGACTCTTGGAGAATGGCTATTTCCTCTAACAATTACTGTCGATAAAGAGATGACGTAAATGTTTTAAGTGTGACTTTATTAACAGAAATGGAGACAACGCAAAATGAGGAGCTATCAATGTTGAGTTTATGAGAATATTAAATGTCCATCTAAAAGTGTCTCAGTTGCATGTTAACATGGAACCCGCTAATGACAACAGCTACGGTTAGGGACCCCGCCAATTTATTTTTTAAATTGACATCCTATTCGTCTCAGTCTGTTTGACAGGTCGACATGATATCCAATCAAATTGATTTATTTTACAAACTAATGAAACAGACGCCCACGTCAGTATTGTGAGATTCGATTCCTGTACAACTGAGTTATTTTCTCTTTAAATCAGGCGGGAAATCAGGCGTTCGACAAATTTTGAGCGTATGGTGTTATTGATATCACTGTGAAGAATTTCCATTTCCCTTTTCTGTGTGTGCAAAAATTTTTGCTCTACCTTAAGTAGAAGTTGAGATTTTGGCAACTAAGGACGATGCTGTGACCTGTTGATGCAGCTGAATTTGGCGAGAAAATGGCCGATCATATTTGTTAATCCTTATTTTAATCCTTATTAGGCCATGCCACTAAATTACATTTTTAGGGGGGCTTTTACTCAATCTGTTTCATCAAATTTGACTCTGAAATGTATTTTCACAATAATATAGAAGAGTTTGGTGAAGAAAAAACAATTGCGTTAAAAATGCATTCGCTGGTGAAAAACACATGATTTCTCCGGTGACCTCAATTTGACGAGCGCCTGATTTCATCGTGTCGCGTCTCATATTATGCTCATTCTAATTTTATTCTTTTTTTTAATACAACCGTAAATAAACGAACAAATAATCAAGCAGACAAAAATATCAAAAGAAAAGGAAATTATCCCACGCACGCCAAAACCAAATGAACTAATTAAGTAGATAATGGACAAATGATAACCTAAAGCAAACACATAATTTACAATAAATGGGTAAATAAATACCTTAGTAATAAATAAGAAATGAAGTGGTAACATAAACAAGAACAACAACAGGGTATTTGACGCAACAGGTCGTTCACTTATGACGTTTCGCTTCCGCGTCCGCCCACCATTCTGTTGTTTACATTTCAAACACGGAAGTAAATCACTTATGACGTTTCGCTTCCGCGTCCGCCCACCAAAACTTCCCATCCAAACACGGAAGTAAACACGAACGTGGAAAGGATCTATATAATCACAAAGAATGCTGAGGATATATCATAAAATGCAAAGGAACAATGTGGAGTTTTTTTTTTTTTTTTACATAATCATTAGAAATAATTTCCATTTTTGTGTGGCACGTATTAGGAGACTGTTGTGCTCAGTCCTATTACTTCGATTTACCAGTTAAAAGAGGGATCGAATAAATAGTGTAAAAAGGGGGAAAAATACTCTTGCGACCGTTCCTTGTAACATACGCCGTGAAAAAAAAAAAATTCAGAAAACATATGACGTAAAGTGAATGTTCTCTTCTTCTTGTTATAATTATCTATATAATATCTTTTTTTGACGACCAGTCTTTCGAATCACAAGAAATAAAGGGATTTCTCCCTCTTTACACTGTTTGCTACACACTGCTTTTGTCGATTAAAGGGAAGTAATAGGGCTTGTCAAATTATCTCCCCTTACTTGAGTCCCTCGTTTGGGAGAGGCAGATAATCTGCGAAATGATCTCCCGGGATAATTATCATCCAATATCCATGTCTAATATTAAAACAGTGCATGAAAGATATTGATGTCATCCCGAACCATCCATGTAGTACACATGTATGTGTTGGCTTAAAGGTTGGCCCGTCGGATTCGGAATCTATGTGTTCCAGATTTGAATCCTGACTGGTCCCGGTATTTTGTTTGGGAGAAAGACAATTTACACACATTTCCTGACTTCACCCAGGTTTGAATGGGTACCCAACTATAGACAGTGATTGATATTGTTAGATTGATAAGGATCTGAGTGCGTAACAGGCAGCCGCCTTGTATGCTTCCCAGGAAGTTGAGAACGTTTGTAAATGTCCTCTGTGATTCTGTAGGGGTAATAATAGACTGTAGAGCACTTCGAGCCTATATTGTAAGGGGATAAGGGCCATACATAGGGTCTTCATTAGTATTACTATTATTTCTATTACTTTGGAGGACAAGATAGGCAGGGAGAGTCAGGAAAGGGACTAGAGATGACTATAACATCTTATCTTCTTATCTTACCTAACCTTATCTTATTTCTAATCAGGTCTTAATTGACTGGATGGGTTTTCTTTTCCAACTAGACTGACTGAGCAGTGAAGACTCAGTGACTCAGTCGTAGCAGAGGACCAAATAATGAGGAGGATTGCCACTGGCAGCGAGTGCGTATTTGTATTCTGGAAACATCAGGACGTCACTCCATATAACAAAAACAAACAGACAAACTTTCTGTCTTTACAACCTTATTTAGATAGTTATCAATAGATTGTCTGTCAATTCTAGAATAAGGATTAAATCAGTTTTGAATACGTACCATACTCATTAAGACACAAGTATGCACATTCTGGAGTTTTGAGAATTTTGCTCAGGCAACGACGTCATCCTCTATGGATGAAAGATTTTTTTTTTTTTATATATATTTCTAATGATTATTTAACATTTTAACATCACTGCAAACGAATAATCTCCGTGGATCTTCGAAAATTTTGTCTTTGACTGAGAAGGGCAAACAAAATATGCCTTATCTTTTCACCTCTGAACTGTCTATCCAATTAAATAAAAACAAAAACAAACACACACACACACACACACACAAACAAACAAACAAACAGCAACAACAACAGCAAAAAACAACAACAACAACAACAAATATGCTCCCCGTGGGGGCCAGGGGTTTATAAGTAGGTTCTCTACTCCCACCTACAGGCGGTGTAAGCCCCGCCATAGGTGAGATGTGTCCCATGGAGTGCCATCTTCGACATTCCAGGGGTGACAGCTCTTCTCTCTCTCCTTGCTCCTGTCTTCTGTCCCGCTTTCTTTCCTCTCTTTTTCTCAACGTCTAAACGTATCTTACCTTTAATTTATTCTTAAAGAATATTAGGTATAAAATAATGTTGCTTATAAAACATTAGAAAAAGAGAGCAGTTGTCAGGTCAACCTAATATTGTTCTATGACTTAAGTATATGGCAAGCGTGCGCACCTCGATTGTGATATTTTGGATTATGAAGCTGAATGTTACCCAAGGAAAACGTGTTTAATATTTTGAACGCGCGAGTCTGTCAAAGGTGTAATTCAGATCAAACACTCTCGCGAGTTTAATCTTCAATTATTACCACTTTTTTTTTTATGATATCGCCAAACACAGTAGATTTTTGTCGGGTTTATGTAAGTAGAAACACCGATCTTTATGCAGCAGTGTTTTGTGTCAAATTTCACATGGAGACATTCGATAGTTTTCGAGTCCATAAAGCTTTTTATTGTTTTTGTTGCAATAACACAGTCACAATTTCTGCCCAGGGCCCACACTTAAATCTGGGCAATGTTGTCTGTGATAGAAAAATGATACTTGTCACATAATGACGGTCAGGCGTTATATTCATGCACTTATCTTCAAATTTAGGCTGTGATAAATCAAGAAGCATTAGGGACAAACAAGACATATTATCTATATTCATGACCAAGAGAGAGAGAGAGAGAGAGAGAGAGAGAGAGAGAGAGAGAGAGAGAGAGAGAGAGAGAGAGAGATATGTGCAAGCACGGCGAGTTTCTTTATCACTTCCTCCATTGATCCTTCTTTGTGCTCACCTTTCGTTTGTGCATCCCATTTATTCAGCCCTCATCTTCAAAGCGATATCTATGTTAGTTTAATATAACGTTCTGACACATCGATAAGCCCTTGACCGATTACCGAACTGCAGGCAAGGACGGCTAGGTTTGTCTTTCAACAAATGATCTTACTGAGTACATCTCTCATTGGGTATGTCTATGATTAAAAAAGAAAAAAATACTGAAGAAGAACTGAAACTGTGAAATTCTGGGGCTTCGCAAACTTTTCATCATATTTGTTTGAGTCACACTGTGTGGTATTTGTCTATTTTGACTGACTGAGAAACAGAGTTTCTAGGGGCTAGAAACAAGAGCAGTAGGAGCTAAGGATCCGAAAAGTGTATTCATGACAAATGAAAATTTGAAACCTATCATAATCACATTCAGTGAGCTCACCTCTGGACACAGAGAAAGAAGGGCACCAAAAAAGATTCAGAGCCTCGCTCAGGAAGAATCTTCGCATGTGCCACATTGGGCCACATCACTGGACTGCCTTGGCTGCCGGTCGTGACCGCTGGCGCCAGATAGTTCACAAAAGCATCAAGAATTTCGTGAACACGCGCCGAGAGACCTAGAAAGAAAAGCGCCAGAAGAGATAGACCAGGGTTGCCTCCACCTCAGCTTATCCCAACCCCGAGCTAGACTTGTTGTCACTGCGAGAAAGCCTGCCTGTCCCGGATCGGTCTCGGCAGCCACGAGCGGGCCTGCAGTCGACGTAAATCGCCTTCATAATCTTCATGCTGAAGGCCAAGCCAACAACACTGACAAATGAAAACATGCAATCTATTACAATAATCATCATATCATTGGTATTAAACTAAATTCTGTATAAAACTTTACTTCAGATCTTTGCTGTTAACAGTAGACCTCTCGAGCAGATAGGGCTTCTAACCTGTGGTTAAGAAGACTATCAGAAGGAAGACTTGAAATCTGTCTAGAGAAGATAATTAAATCTAACCACCAAAGACATATTTCAAGGTGTGTGGAGTTCATCAAGAGATCCCCCGGTTGCAAAGAGCAGAGATTCGAAGACCCTAGAATGAATATAAAGCCCACTTTGAAAAATTTATTTTTAATATTTTTTGTAATATCTTATGCTTTTATAGTAACTCCAGTTTTACATTTATGTTTGGAAACTTACATGTTACAACTATAAGTGACAAGTCTCTGGAGCTGATATTCGACTGTATCGTCTTTCTTTAAGAATGTTAGATAAGAAACCTGAAACCAGGATCTCTTTTGTCATTGAGTGAAACTCGCTAAAGTTTTGAGTTCAAAGAGATTCAGTTAGATTCTCTAAATTTTACTGCTAAAGTCTAGAAGTTGTAAGCTTAAATTATGACCATTAATCACTCATATACTTCTGCCCCATTTTTCGTTTGGACGAATTCGCCCTGGGTTCAAAATTGTGAAATGTGACTTTCCTCTTTTCTCTCTTTTTCACTATCTACTTAAAAAAAAAAAAATTAAAAAATGTTATTTTACAAACTTTTTTTTTCTCTTGCTGGGTATGAAGGTCGTAGATTCCAAATGCTTGCCTCTCAATTTATGACCATTGATTATCGTAGGATTAAATAGTAATTCGAAAACTGTCTGTAACGCAAATTTCCTGAAACACAACAGTACTAATTCTATTGTTTCTCATTTACTCACTGGAGAAAATAAGCAAAAATACCGTAACGCAAAATTCCATCGTTCCCTTCATATTATTTCACATGTTGTCTCGGAGCCCATATAATCAATAATGTATTATAAAAAAAGCTGGGCGTTACAGGTACAAACTACATTTCTAAAGCCCACCCTCAAGTGTAACATCCACGAACAGACACACCTGTAGGCACATCTGTCGACCATCTGTTCCACTGATAGCAAGCTGTCCCAGATGTTTAAACAGTGCCACAGTAATTGTTTAGCTTCCGGAATTCATGAATGCAATTTTTATGGAAATATTTCACCCAATGTTTCTTGATTTAGGACAGCCTAAATCCGACGGTAAAAAAAAAAAAAAATGCATACGGATTTCATCCCGTCTGCTAGTTTATTTTAATTTCATGCATTTGGAATCGGGCTTGTGCACTTCATAGAGGTTCTAATTGATCCTTTGAATTGCCATTTCATTTTAGTTTATTTACTTATTTATCTTTTTAAAGAAATACTTTGCTATCATCATGTATGAAGTAACCGGCGGCGGGGAGGGAAGCCATTCTCCTCCCGCCGCTCTCAGCAGGGACAGGTGTTATTGCAGTAAAAGTATTTATGCTTCTAATTTCAAAACGATTTTTTTTTGTTTTTGTTCTTCCATGCCGTCATCTAGGTAAAGATGGACAACAACAGGTTAAAAGAAAAATAATAAAGGCTTTAAGCCCATTTTACATTTTGGAGCTCTATTCTAGGTTGTAACTTGGGACATCTGGATGGGTGATTGCATGGACACACTGAGAGCTGACAATCTTCGCCACAGCCTGACTGGATTACAACAACAGCTGAGATAGTCTTATCTGCAAAAGACCGAAAAGCTTAAAGGAGCTTACTACTCTCCGGATCTAAGGGACAGGACATTTTCCACAATTATGATACATTTTTTTCAAAAACAAAAATCTTTTCACAAACAATTTTGTAGTACCTTCATTCTCCTTCTAATGACTGGGAGAGAGAGAAGAGAGAGAGAGAGAGAGAGGGAAGAGAGAGAGAAAGAACTACTACTTCTTCTTCTTCTCAGCCGTGAACACAGTTTGGGGTCATCCAGGTGCCTACTGACAGTTACGTATTATTCTTCTCCACCAGTTAGGGTTGCAGACTAAGGTCTGTGTTCTCTCAAATGTTCTCTTTGTCAATTCCTGAAAGTTGGCAGCCCATCAGTACGTCTCCTGCTAGTACGTAATGCTACCGTCATTGTTTGGCATTATTCAGTCATCATAACAGACCTAAATAAATAAATATTGTTCTCAAAATTGGCTGCCGTGTTTGATCACCGAGGTGATCATTATATTAGTGAGGTTTGGTCATCCATTCTTCTCTGTCTCTCCTTCGGCTATATGTGGTACGGTTATAATTGATACACACGTGCATATACAATGAATGATAGCAAAATGCTAACGATAGTCATTACTGACAGACAATTGTTCATAACGTTTGGATCTAAATTCATTAGTCTCTGACGTTAAAGATCAAAATGTACAATCTAAATCACCTTACGATTTGCGATGAAAGCTGCCTGTGTTGATTACAAACGAAACTTAACAGATCGTAAAGAATAATAAAGAAAAAGAACAAGGCAAAGAAGAACAGCTTTGCCAAACAAGAGAAGTGGTAGAGAACTGGAAAAAGAATACCTGGAGACGAGCGGTTTTAAATATAATGCAGTTATTCAAAGTTGTCAGACTCTCTGAAAATGTAAACTGGATTCACTACTTTTGGATTATCATAAATGCATGAATGTCATACATAGTGTATAACAGATAATACTAAACAAAACGATATTATAAAATTGATTTGATTCAGCAGCAGAAAGAAGTGGTCTCCTTCTGATACGTCAAGACAATGGCCTCTGAGTAAGGGAATACATGCCACCAGTTCTCTTGCCAATCCCCCCAAAAATGGTTATGAAAGAATGAGGCTTCATTTCAACCGGCCATATTAATTAATTAATAGGAAGGCACAAGAGCTCTTGAACAAGGAGGGTGAAGAAAAAGAAGAAAAGAAAATCAATTTCTTTCTTGTCGTTTGAAAGATTGATTTATAATATTAATGATAATAATAATAATAACAGTATAATAAAAGTAAGCATATCATGGAAAAGGACAATAGAGACACCACGGTTAAATGAGGCACTGGTCAATTTGTTAGCATTTAGAGGCACTGATTTGATTGTGTACTCATGTCTCTTTGTACTGAAGTTTCTAGGAATATAGTCTCTTTGTCCTACCTCGAGAAGAAATCAAGACATTGGCAATTAACGACTATAGGGATGACGTGCTGCTGCAGCTGCATTTAGTGAGACAATGTCTAATCACCCCTGCCAATCCTTATAAATCTTAATGTACATCATGTCACGAATTAACACCGTTTAGATCTTACTTCAGTTGTTCAGGCAACTGTAAATCTAAACTACGTTGTTTAACATTAAACATTTAATCGCTGTTGAAAAAAAAAAAAAAGAAAAGAAAAAAATCGCAATTTCTCTCGTGGCCTCAAATTAACGAGTACCTGATTCTTCGCGTTGGTCTCAATAGTATTTAATCATGTTTCTCGTCTGTGTACAGTTATGTTAATTTAAGAATTGTGGATAGCGCAATGCTGAACTATGACGTGCATCACACCATAGAAGCGAATGCAAACGTTGTGCCCACCTCGGTGAGTCATTAGTTAGCAAGTTTCGTGGCCGCTTTTACTGTGAGCTACCTACATTCTGCGGCGTGAAGTAAGTCAAGAAGGAAAAACTATCTTGACTCAAGGCTGTTTTTTGTTTTTGTTTTTCTTGTTCATTCCTGTTGGTCCACCTGAGAAAGACTCACGCGCACACGCCATTAACGCACTTGAGTCCAGATCAGACATAAATAATTTGTCTAAAAGGTGGTAGGAAAACTCCTCAGGTGGAGCGAGACAGGTGACGGTCTTCAGAGGAAGAGTGAGTTCTTTCATCAGAT
>JBCAUA010083860.1:0-10688 GCA_038406235.1 Peronia verruculata | reverse complement strand
CTATCTAACGGTATCCCTTTCTATGTTATCCCTTTACACGCCTACCACCTTCCCTCTTCCCCTCCCCCCCCCCCGCGGGGCCGGGGACATATAAGTAGGCTGTTTGCTCCCACCTGCAGGTGGTGAAAGCTCACCATCGGTGGGATGCCTCCCATGGAATGCCATCATCCTCTACGTTCCAGGGCTGACATCTCTTCTATCTCTCCTTCGTCCTGTCTATTGTCCAGTTTTCTTTCCTCTCTTCTTCTTGACGTGTTAAAAAATCTTACCGTGTTTGGCACAGTATAGCCGTGATCGTGCTGATGTGTCGTTAAACCCCAACATAAACAATCAGATATCCACAGTTCTCTCTCTTGATACTCATTTTTAGTTACAATTGTTCCTCACGTTATTGCGGGTTTTTTTTTTTTTTTAATATAGCCTATGTGAAAACTCCAGTGGAAAAATTAGATGTCCCATTTTCTACAAAGGGAGGAAAACAACTCACAGTCTAGAAGTTCATAGTTTTTCACTGCATGCCTTTTAAAAACTCTCCTTTTAGCGGAACTTACCTCGTTTTTCAGAATGATTGCCCTAGTTAACAAATCTTAGTGATGTGCTATATAACGTTGGGACAATAACTCATTTTTGACACACATGTGACTTATCTGTTTTTCCGCTGGAGTCTTCATATATAGTTCTGTATTGGGGATATCCCGCTATATCGAGGGGTGCTCGGTTACAAATGAATTATTTAAATTTCTATTATTTTCCCCATGCGAGATCGTACACGAAAATTCATGAATGCCAAAGTGTTTATAAGAGTGTAGGAAGGGTAATACTGTGGAGGGGTGGTTGAAAACAGTACGGAACAGGTTTATAAACCTTTAAATTGCATGTAAATTACAAAGTAAATGTACCATCCCAACTTCGTGGATTCTCACTTATCGTAGGGCAGTCCTGGACACCCGCGATAAACGAGGGGGTATCGTATCTTCATTTCTTTACTGTATCTTAATTTATCTCTAAGATATCCTTAAGTCTCAGATGTCAGAAGAGTAACTTGGTTGATATCAAGACTGGGAGCGAGGTGGACTCTGGCTGGGGTGTGCGCTAATGCAAGGATCTGATGCCAAATCATGGGTTAAGTGTCTGCATTATTCCGGGCCGCTGGCGAGGGACTGGAGTAGCCGAAATGAGGTCAACAGGTCACCAATTTTGGTGTGAGGTCGCGTATGTCGACATAAGCGGAGATGACGGTGCTGCGAAATAAGAGATGGTGGAACTCTGGTCTCTTATCTCAGGATCTGATCTGCTTGATAAACATTTCTTTGTACGGCAGTGCTAAAGGGTCGGATTGTAAATTAGTGTAGCCTTAGTAGTGCCGGTAGTAGCTGTAGTGGTGATAGTGGTAGTAGTAGTAAAAGTGGTAGTAATGGTAATAGTGGCACTAATAGTAATAGTGGTAAAAGTAGAAGAACTAGTAGTGGTAGTAGTAGTAATCGTAGTAGTTGTGGTAGTTGCAGTGGTGGAAATCGCAATTATAGTGGTAGTAGTAGTTGTAATAACAGTAGTAGTAGTAGTAATAGTAGTAGCAGCAGTAGTTGTAGCAGTAATAGTAGTGATAGTGGTGGTAGAGTTAGCAGTAATAGCAGAATTAGTAGTAGTAGCGCGTAGCGTAGTAATAGTCCCATTTGTAGTAATGGTAGTAATAGTAAGTGTAGTAGGGGTGATACCGCTAAATGCAGTAGGAGCAATAGTAATTACTAATAGAAGTGTTAAAGGTCCTAATGGTAAAAGTAGTAGTAAAATGGTCTGAAAATATTTGCAAGTATTCTTCAAAAACAGAGTTCGCCTATCCTTCTCTTCAAATTTACGAAGCTCGTGACGTTCATCATTGTCCTGACAAATGTAAACTAAGATAGGTAGTTCGTATTTCTTCCACTACGAAGCCCTTATCTTGTTAATTGTAGCGTTTCAGTTACATTTGAAACGCGGCTGCTTGTATGATATGGTTGTGTCATAAATTTCAGCTTGCCTTTAAAGTTATGACATTGACGTCATCATTTTCTCCGCCATATACATACATTTCACCTTCATTTTATAGAGGTATCTTTAAACACACACACACACACACACACACACACACACACACACATACACACACACACACACACACACACAAAGACTGTAGACGGTATTGTGATATTTAATTCAGGAAGAAAACGCAGATAATTCACAAATGGGGAAGGGAAATGGAAAAGAAAAGAAAGTAAATAAATAAGTAAAAATTGAAAGGGTAAAGAGATATAATAAAATAAACAAATTAAAAAAAACAAACTATTTTTTAAATGAAAATAAAAGTAAAAAAATAAATATAAAAGTAAAAAATAAATTAAAAAATAAGAAAAAAGAAAGAAAAAAGAAAGAAAAAAAAAAGAAAAGAAAAGAAAAAATCTAACCTAGTTGGTTCTTCCTCAGGGAGGGTAAAGAGAAAAAAAAATTGATTATTAAATCCATACCCATTTGTGCATAATGGTTTTGATCGACGTAATAGCCCACAGACAAGTGAATTGTATTTTCTTATCTTAGAATTATCTCGCATTGTTTACAACACAACATCGGCATCATTAGCTTCGCATTCTCGAGTAAACACAGATGCCAAGTTTTCATCAAGATCAACGTCCGCACTGTTCAGCACCGCACCGCATCATAACGCACCGTGCGCAATGTGGATTCAGTCAGGCGATGATCGTATCTGCAAATCTTTGTTATTTCTCTACCACTATCACGCCAGCAAGATGGGACTAGATGCCAGTAAACCGATGCGATACATCTGGATCGACTTAAATGCTAAGACCGCATGGCGAGATTATCAGCTCAAGACTCGAAAGTCAAATTGTCGTAAGCGCCAAATTCATGAAAGGTGAACTTAGGCAAAGTTAGTGTCTAGGATCAAGACATTTTTTTTTAAATAGAAAATTGTCTTCATTCCGTGCAGCTGTACTTCTCTCAAATCATTGCCTGTGGCGCTTGAGACAATAAAGCTCTCAAGACCCAGTATAATTAGAGACCTCGATAAGACAGCGGTTGATCTGAGACGAGGGGAACCCAAATCAGATCTTTTGCTTCCATAAAATCTGTACTTCATTGAGGCATTCTGCATCACAATGCAAGGTTGATTACGTTCTCACAGCGTTAATCTGTCCAGACATCAGAAGCCAGAAATCTTTCATATCTCAGATTCTGGGAAGATGACTCGGATTGTTTTTCCCTCATTTTTGTTTTTCTATGAGAAAGGTTCATATCTGTCAAGACACAAAGAGCGACCTCTTTAAAACGGCCACCTTATACTAATGCAGCCAACCAGTCGACATTTCAGTACTTCTCTGACAGATGGTTTACGACTCAAATCTACAATGGCTATGAAACACTTCAGATCAGGCCACGGTAGGCATGAAGTGAGCATATATAAGGGACTAGGGGGGTGGGTCTGATAGAGTGAAATAGTCACAAATGTGGAGTGGGCAAATGTGACAGATTAAGAGAGAGAGAGAGAGAGAAATGAAAGAGAGTGAGAGAGCAAGACGAAGACAGAGATGGTCTTTAAATGACAGACATTTACAAGGAAGTAGAGAGAGAGAGAGAGAGAGAGAGACTGTAAAAGAACGATTTGAGAGACTGAGAGAAGGAGAGGAAGAGAGAGAGAGAGAGAGAGACATTAATTACAAAGATTAAGACAGACTGCGAGAGGACTGATGAAAAACAAATACGAGAAATAATAAAAGCTTAAGAGACTTAGAAAAAGAGAGGGGTGGATAGCTAGACAGGGAGTGAGAGAGAGAGAGAGAGAGAGAGAGAGAGAAATGAAAGATTGACACAGATAGAGGAAGAGAAATGTAGAGATTCAGATGTTTGGGAAAAGATTAACACGAATTTGGTCAAAAGTGTGATTTTACAGCTCTCTAAGCGAAAATTTCATTGTACTCAAAGCATCGAGCCAACACTTAACTAACTGCACATACTGAGCATTTCATGTGCCTATCATAAAACAACATCAACGAAAAATTGTGAGTCTATTCTCCTTATGCACCATCAATGGTATTCTGTTTATCTACCCACTATCAGAATCGTTAATGTGCACTGACAAAAGGTCCTTTTTAAACGTAACACAGTTAATGTATTTGTCCATCGGTAATTTCTCTGCTCAATATTAAACGAAAATACTTGTAGCACTGCATTATCAAAAGCTTTTTTTTTTTTTTTGTTCGTTGTTTGTTTAAAACTGACAGGCAGGACCATCGACCACGAGAACGGCCAAGGCTTAGGTATGAAGACACTTTAATGATTGTTTGTTTGTTTGTGTTGGGGTTTAACCGGATATCAGGACGATTGCGGCTATACTGTGCCAAACACGGTAAGATACGTTTACATGTCAAGAAGAAGAGAGGAAAGAGAGCAGGACAGAAAATAGGAGCAAGGAGAGAGAGAGAGAGAGAGAGAGAAGAAATGTTACCCCTGGAACGTCGAGGATGGCATTCTATAGGAGACATCCCACCGATGGCGGGCTTTTCACCGCCTGCAGGTGGGAGCAAAGAGCCTACTTATATACCCCACTCCAAATGTGACACCGATGAACAAACGCTGGTAATCATGGCCACTAAATCTCGAAATGGAGGCAAGTTATTCTTAAGGGAGAACGACAAATGTTATAAAATGAAAGATAAATCAGTTAGATAGCAGAGTGAGCAGCAATGGGTGATCCTTGTACTCAGCCCTATTACTTCCTGTTACCAGACAAAAGAGGTGTTACGCGAACAGTATAAAAAGAAAAAAAAAACACACACACACAACTTCATGCCATTCGAAAGGCTACACACAAACACACACACACACACACACACACACACACACAGATACAGACACACACACAATGATTAAATTATAACAATAAGAAGAAAAAGTCTCTTTATACCATAGTATTTTCTTAAAGATATTCAAGACGTATGTTTCAAGCCTAGAGAGTAAAAGTAATTTTTTCCTCTTTCCTCTTCTTGTTTAACACTTTTTCTTATTTGTCTGGCAAAAGGAAGTAACAGGGCTGGTCACAACGCTCTCCCATTAAGCCATACACAACTCTGTACAGCATTCTATAATATTTCAGCGTGTGGCCCGCCTGTGGGTGTCAGAGTTTGGCCTGAGAGCCCGCATAAGAGTTTGCTCAACTTGGAAACGGTGTTAGGCTGAACGTTATCGATCTCGATTGTCAAGCATTCATTCATACATGTTTACCTCCTGAGTCTTGTCCACAGGTGGTAAATAAAATTCAGGCAGCGTCTAACGATGGGCACAACTGTGAGCAGGACAGAGCACATCACATTATGATTGAGTCACACCTTGCATTTATCGACTGGATATCAAGATATCCATCCCACAGCGGGGTTGTAAGGAGGGGGGGGGGCGGGGGGGGGGTTGAAAGCAAAATAGAAACGTAATGTAACTAGTCAAAAATAGCCAACGACATTATTATTTTACTTCAAAGGCAGTGTGTCAAAGACAGGTTTAATCAGTAATGAGGTCAGATACGAGCGTCCTAGTAGGCTCAGGAGGTCAAATACGAGGGAGCAATTATTATTATTATTTTTTTTTTAAATACGCCCAGAAAGCAAAAAAGGTAACAAGAGACACAGAAGTCATGGAAAGAGAGCTACTTTGTAAAAAAGAAAAAAAAAAAGAAGGCTGTTCCTAGGCTAAAAGCCGAACACAAAACTTCATGTTAATTTTTCGCTAAAAAAAAAAAAACAACTTCAAACGGCTTTTCTCAAAACCCGTTCTTTTGAAAGTTTATTTACTATCTCCTTTTTTGTTTCGAAAACGATTCAAACCAAGTTCGGGACGAATCATTGTCACCACAAATCCCCCCCCCCCCAAATTAGGTATGCGTATTGAATTCGGTCGGTACATTTTAGAGAAAAATTGGTTTTTAGTTTGAAAAAAAAAAAAAAAATGGCGAAATTTGCATTTTCGCTGTATAGCACTTTTAAAAATTTATAGAAAATGTTCTATCGTATGGGAAGGGCTCAAAATATGTAACTTTTTAGATATTATATCAAACAATATTTTCACCACGTTTTATCAAGTTTTGTTGAAATTTGCGGACTAGATAGATTTTAGAATCAGTCAATTTAGGGACGCCAAAATCCAAGATGGCGGCGTTGCCATGTCAACCGTATGAAAACGTCGATTTTTTTTATTTTTTTTAACTGTTTTCCTCTAATTTGAACATGATGAATTCGATGGAAAAGGTTAAAATAACCTATCTACAATAAAAAAAATCCTCCTTAACTAACATCGGTTTCGTCACAATAAAGCCGAGTGTAGCATTAATGTAATGTAATGTACAGTGAAGATTTAGCGTGTTACGTCCAAGAATGGTCTCATGACAAAATATCCCCAGTGTAAGACAGTGCCCTGTACTGAACCGATCCTTACATTTTGTAGGCAGAGAGAAAAATACAACTCTTGTACACTGAGGAACCTCTGCAGGGGCCCGGGATAAATAAGGTTCTTTGCTCCCACCTGTAGGCAGTGAAAGCATGATATCAGTGACATTTCTCCTACGGAATGCCATCTTCGACGTTCTAGTGGTGACATATCTTCTTTCTCTCCTTACTCCTGTCTTCTGTCCTGCTTTCTTTCCTCTCATCTTCTTGACATGCAAACGTATCTTACGGTATTTGGCCACAATATAGCCATGATCGTGCTGATACACTGTTATACCCTAACACAAACAAACAAACAAACAGTGAGGTATCGAACTGACGTTTTGTTGCGTGTTTCAAGCTCTGCTGTAATGAACTAGCTGTTCGGCTGGATGGTGCGTTTTGTAAAAGTATACCAGACAGATGTTCCTGACACGAGTGTATTATTAGAAGACTGTCAGTAAAAGCTGCGAGTGTTATCTACAACAGTGACAGTTTGGTGTCAGCTGGGCTTAAAATAACCAGTAATATTTTCGTGTTCGAAAAGCTTTTTCTTCATTGTGTGACGCAAACCCCTGAGGTTATTCGTTTTATTTACTTATGTGTTTGTTTGTTTGTTCGTTTTTCAGTATAATATCCTATTAATTCCAAAACGCAGGGATATCTCGGCGGGGATAAAATACCCGCCAAGTGTGGTCAGAAGAATCTGTGGTAGAAATTCTGACCTTTTGGAAACTGATGAAACACGGACGATCACAGCTATATTGTGTCAAACACGGTAAGACACGTTTACACGTCAAGAAGAAGAGAGGAAAGAGAGCAGGACAGAAGACAGGAGCAACGGAGAGAGAAGAGATGTCACCCTGAAACGTGGAGAATAACATTCCATACAAGACATCCCACCGATGGCAGGTTTTTACCGCCTTTAGGTGTTTGTTTTTCTTTAGCCTTTCAAGCCTAAGAAAGTAAGAATTTCTCGGCTTTTTAGAAGTTGCAATTTCTTGCTGAGAAATTTTGTGGGTAGAAATTTGGAATTTGGAAATTTTGCCCCGACACCGGCACTTAACCTACTCTTCCATCGATTTTGAACTGCCAAGGGTTCTTTAACGTGCATAACTCACACACGGGACCTTTGAAATATATCGCCCTTATCCGAGAAGGCTAGACATCGGTCTTTCACACCAACAGAAAGCAAGGGGACCGTTGAGTCACTGAATAAAAATGCGGGTTTTCCATCTTCGTGTTCTTCCATCTCCCGACGAGTCGATCCCGGCCTGTTTTCTCCATGAGCAGACGCCATACCACAGAGCCACTGCGTCCCCCAATCGCCTTTATGTGGAAGCAAAGAACCCACTTATTCTTTCCCGGGTCCCCTTGAGGGAAGACTCGGGAAAAAAGCGAGAGAGAAAAAGAAGAACAGGGGTGGAGAGAAGAAAGAGAGACAGAGAGAGAAAAGGAGAGAAGATCAAGAGAAAGAGAGAGGGGAAAGGACAGAAAACGAGAGAGAGGAAGCGAAAAATACATTTGCGCAAAATATAAATACCAGAAATTGCTGTCACAAAATGTATCTAGCTCTAAAAAAAAAAAAAAAAGCAAATGTATTTATTACTTGCCACGAACACTTCAATTTGATACAATCAGCTGCAAGTCTTATTTGACATAAATGCAGAGGTCCACACTTTCTAGACTCAGGGTGTTGTTCGTGACAGCTGGTACAATAACTTTATCATTGTCAAAGATCTGTTCTATTTCATCTTTCTGTAGTCTGTTTGGGAAAGGAAAAAAAAACAAGTTCTTGTTTTGTGAAAGATGGAGGTTTTCATGTGACAGGATGATAAAAAAAAAACTTTATAAAAAAAAAAAAAATTAAAAGACAATGTGTAGCTGAGTTGTGCACCGTCTTGTTGGTTTTTCTTAACCCTTTCAACCCTATCAAAGTAGGATTATCTCGGCGTTTTAGAAGTTGCCAATTTTTGCTGAGAAATTTTCCGGGTAGAAATTTGAAATTTGGAAATTTTGCCCCGAAACCGGCACTCAGCCTACTCTTCCATCGATTTTGAACTGAAAAGGGTTCTTCAAATTGCGTAACGTACACATGGGACGTCCGAAATATATTCGCCTTTATCCGAGAAGGCTAGACGTCGGGACACCAAGCCAGGAGACCATGAAGTCACTGAAAAAATGCGAGTTTTCGATCTTCGTGTCCTTCCATCCCCTGACTCAGAGCCCGAGAGTCGATCCCGGCCTATTTTCTCCATGAGCAGACGCCAAACTACAGAGCCACTGCCCCCCCCCCCCCACCAACTGGGCAATGGCATTTTGGCAATTTCTATTATATATATGACAAATGCCATTGTGTGTGACATTATTGTCATATACGTGCTTGTGTCGCCTGACATTTGTCAGCTTGTGACACATCCTTGATAAGAATTTTGACAGCCTCTGTCACACAGTTGACATTTGACTGCCTTGAGGCTTTGCGTTGACATTCGACAGGCTGAGGAATCGCACTGGCATTGGTCTAACTCTCGCACCAGCCGCATATCATAGTCATGGGCCAAACTCATTTCATTGCCGCGGGCTGCAGTGCGTCTGTGTCTGACCATGTGGCCAGCCGGCGTGTCAGCTCACGTTTTCTGTTATACTCGCCTGCGTTAGTTTGCATCTCGCAAGCTGGCAACATGACTGTATGCGGCTGCAGTGTGAGAGTTAGACACAGACACGGATGCGCTGTGGCTACGGCCTAAGTTAACAACAGGCAGGTTTATATAATATCTGAAAAACATTGGACACATTTATGGGGACACAGAACAGCGAGCAGCCTGCACAGTTGTGCACCATTGTTCTCTTATACAAAAGTTGAATTACTGTGGCTGGGCTGAAGAAGAAACGGAACAGGATATTGAATAAACAGTGCAATAGAAAAGGGAACTGGTTTTGGGTGGATGAAGTTAGGGAGGCGGGGGAGGGGGGGGGAGGTATTTCGCAATGACAATATTATGATAATAGCGTGTTGTTGCGTAATATATGCTTATTTACAAAGCAAAATTTTTATCAACGTGTGTCTGTCTGTCTGTAAGATCGTCTGTATGTCTGTCATTCTATCTAGATCTAACTACTAACATAGCAACCTACTTATCCATCCATCCATCCATCCATCCATTTATCCATCTATCTATACATCCATCCATTCATCCATCTATCCATCCGCCCATCCATCCATATATCTATACATCCATCTACCTACTCTCCCTCTCATTCATCTATCTACCCACCTATCCATCGTATCCACCCATGTGTTTGTCTGTCTCTCTGTCTCTCTATCGCTCTGTCTTTCTTGTTGCCTGTCTTTCTTTCTCTTCTCTCTTTTACTGCTCTCTCTCTCTCTCTCTCACTCTCTCTCCCTGCTTTCTATCCCTAAAGCTATCAAGTTGCAGAGCTGTGTAGTGGTATATAAGAAAAAAAGTAATCACTATAATAATCATAAGTTGTCATAATGAACCACTTGAGACAGACTTCTGAACAGTCAGTGAAAAAAGTTGGGGAATTACTCGAAACAGGACATATTCATAACTACATAAACGTATTCCTTTCTGCAACTTTATACACGTGTAAGTTTAGCGCACTTGATTCACATCTTCCTGGTAGAGCTTGAATTGACATACTCGGTCTTTAGTGCAGCAGAGGTGGAGGCCTGTATGCACTCAGCAGTTTGAGAATAAAAATCTGTCTCACACAAGCTGAGGGTTTGTCGAGTCTGTCAATTCACTTCATTGCTTGCGGGTGCACGCAGTTTTCTTTACACGAGTCCCCCCGTATGACAAACACACTTCCATTCAAATGTACACTGATTGTGTACATATGATGTGTACCTTTCCCGTAGGCAGCCTTCGTTATGTACGGTGGAGCGTAACACCCTCAGACGAAGGCCTTCAGATTCACTTGTGACGTTGGCTATGCACTGAGCTGTTCAGCAAGGTCGTATCGTGATTTAAAGACCGGGAAGTGTTCTCCTGTGTTGTTTACACTTTGAGGTCAGAGGTTAGAAAGGGTAAGAAGAGGAGGGAGTTATGGTGATGATAGTAACGATGATATTGATGGTGATGATGATGATTACCTTAGTTTTAAAATACCTTTTATAAAATGATGGTGATGATGATGATATGTTTACTTTGTTGCCCTGAAGAAGGACCAAGTTGGTCCGAAAATTTGGCGATTCAACATCAA
>JBCAUA010083849.1:0-10688 GCA_038406235.1 Peronia verruculata | reverse complement strand
GAGAGACAGTTAGAATGAAAAGAAAAAGGTAGTGATGAACACTCTACTCCTTTTGCACATAGTCAGAAAGAACAATTTATTTGAGACACGACATAATGGAATCAGACTATGGTCATTTTTTCTCTCTCCAGGTTTATTGGTATCATATTAAAGTTTATTCATTTCTCGTTCTCTTGTTGAAAAAAATCTACCTCCATTAGAAATCAAGATGTTGGCAGTTGAAGAAAATGGGAAGTTATTGGCTGGTTGCAGCTGAATTCATCAAGAAAATAGCCGATAAATTTTGTTTCTCCCAATTCTTATTTAGCTCTTGTCACTCATTTGCAAGTTTTGGACTTTTCCTCAATATTTTTTTAGCAAATTTGACTCTACATTATATTTTAAAATTAATATGGAAAGGTTTTATTGAATAAAAAAAAAAACTTGAGTGCAAAATTTACCCACTTTTGAATAAATCATGATTTCTCCAATCCCCTCGGTTTGACGAATGCTGATTTTATTGTGTCATCAGCAACAGAAACATGAACATTAACCAAAAAGATACAAAAGTGACAAAAAGATATTGCTGGGATTGAGGCGAGTAAGATGAAATGTGTTTTGTTTAGAAACAGAATGTTACCCAATCACATCAGACAAGTGGTACAGTTATTATCCTATCTGATTAGAGATTTTCTAATTATTCTGTCATTGCCCTCAAAACACATGAATTGATGTGAAGAAGATAGTAAAATGATTGTCTCAAACGGCCATGAAGTATTGTTTTTTCTTTTTTTTTTTAATACATGAGAATTTACAGAAAGATAGAATGTTACCTGACATTGTTTAGCAGAACATTTATCAATTTTATATAGAACCAAAACTATATTTTTATTGTGCAAGGATCATTAGATTAGCATAATTTATTATTATTCTGTTTACTGAAGGCGACATCACAAAGGCTTAACAGACAGCCACAAAATGGAAGAATTTTCTCAGTCCAGTGACTTAACATTAGAGTCACAGCCTCTGCTCGCTAATATGAATGGAAAATTCTATGAAGCTGAAGGCAAGACATCTAATGCCGGTCAGTGGAGAAGGGTGGATCCAGTAAATATGAGTTCCACAAGTGGAGAAAAAAGATCTCAGGATAAAAAAAAGCAGGTATTTGAATTAAGACCTATGAGTGCATTCTAAGAAATAAACTAGAAAGTCTTGTGAGGAAAAACTCTGATATTTTTAACTGTAATGGAAAGGAACCATCATTTATGGAAAATCTGCATCAACTACTAGCCTATGAAAGTTTGGGATCATTTCCACAATATTCTTGGTTAGCTATAAAAGTGCCAGCAAAACATACAGCTGACATGTCAGGGTTTCCATAACAATATTTAATCATGTTTCAAAAGTGACAGTTTAAGCCTGTAGGCAGTATAGGCCAAGAACTTCCTTATGATGCTGTTCCAAAAAAAACAAAATGCAAGGTGCAGTAAGAGAACCTTAAATCACATCGATTTAAGTAATTATTTGAAACCACAGTTGCTATACCAGTTTTAAAGGAAGATTTTCTCACACAGCTTTGTTCAGTATATTACTAGAAATTAACAACTGTGATATAGTAGCAGATATCACCAACGCTCTATAATAATGGCATAAATTGTTTTCAGCATTTTTTAGATGGAAAAACTGTTTAAAGCATGTCATGGTGACTGTTGAATAGAATGTAACTCTGTAGGAGCATTTCTTATTTAGTGTCACTATCTAACGGTTCTCATGTTCAGGAATCATGGAATACCATGAGATATCAGCCATATTTGGCACAGGTTTGACTAGCTGCTACTGTAGAATAGTGACCACATATTTGAATATTTTCTTCACAGCTGAGGCCATCTCTGCTAAGTGTTTTGATCCGCATGGTCGGAGGCCAGTTGGTGATTGGACTTGTCCAGAAAATTGTCTCTGATGTCTTCCTGATGCTTAGCCCAGTCCTTCTCAGGTATGAGTCATGAAGCATGTTTTGTTAATCTTTGATAACCTTTTACAGAGTCAAATTTGGACAGTTTACTATCAAAAAAGCCTTTGTAGAAAGTTTGTCTCTTTCTGTTCTCACTCTCTCTCTCTCTTTCTCTCAGTCTGTCTATCTCTCACCTCGGAAGTTACCACCTTAAGGAGGTTGAAATAGTTAAAGAGAATGTAACATAATATCTGTCTCTCTCTTTCTGGCTCTTTGTTCTCTTTCTCTCTCTTTATCTCCATTTTTATCGCTTTATCCTGTGCATTTTTTATTATTTCACATCTATAATGGATTTCCAAGGTGTATACCTCTGAGGTGAAAATTATTTTCTCCTGCAGAAACCTTTACAGAATAGTCCCATTTCATTTCATGCTGATATGCTTTCTAAACAAGCGTAAAGCAAGATTTCTTTCCATTCAACTCTGCTGGCATTAATATAGTTTCAAGATGCTAGTCTTTCATGAATCTAATTCTTATTCAAGATTGGGACAAACAGAACTAACAGTCAGTGGAATTTCAAAACAGTTTTTAAACCAATCTTCAATCAAAATTCAGTGATGAAAGCTAGTGTTCCTATGAATCTTTTAATTCCACATGATACTGCAAAGAAAACTGTCGCAGCTAGTCAGAATAAGTGTTATGTCACTGAAGTCAGAGAAATCAGGAATTGAATATAATGAAAGTTGGTCTGATATCGATGTTTTCATTTTGCAGATAGTGGAAGAACATTTATCTTTAAATGAGAAAATATTTTTACGGGCAGAATATAAAATATTAGAATGTTCTGAAGGGTATATCAGTTTATAAGCTAAAATTTTGTGTGTGTGTGATTTTCTTTTGATTTTAACCTCTGCTGAAAGGTCACTTTTATCTATTTAATTTTATAGTATCTCTGCTTACAGCAAAGCTAGCTGACTCTGTTTTCTACCACATAAAGTGTAAAAATGCAGGTTTTATGTGATAGTTACAGCCCAGTATGGTGCAAATTTGACATAAGCTCAATTTGACTGGATGTGAGATAAATATTAAAGTCAGCACTGTAGCACATTGAAACAACTGCTTATGGCCCCGAATGATGAGATGTATTCCAAACATTCATAGCTTTGCGCAATATGACTCATTTACGGCCCCATGACAAGAACAAATGATCTTGACTTTGCAAGCAGTGCTGCAATACTCATGGTAGCTAACTAAACATAGCTAAAACATAAGCATAGGAAATAAAATAGATTTTTATTCTCAGGGTATCAATTAAAAAAAAAAAAAAAAAGAAATATGAAACAGACTGCCTTAGGTGAAGTGTTTAATTAATTGTGTGGCTGCTGTTTCTGTTGGGAAAAGAAAACCTTCATCAATGGATCATTGATGATTTTTATACTGTTTAGGTTTATACATTGACTAATATATTATAAATCCATATGGCAGAATGATACATGGCCAGTTTTGTGTGATACTCGATCCTGTTTTGTCTGTTCCCAGTCTCCTGATCAGCTATGCAGACAACAAGGAAACAGACTATGCATGGAAAGGTTACACCATAGCAGTGCTACTATTTGTTACTCAAATGTTCAAGTCAGTCCTGTTTAACTTCAGTTTTTGGTCATCTCAGATTGTTGGTATGCAGATGAAAACCACATTGATAGCAGCCATTTACAAGAAGGTAACTTTTTATTTGAGGAGATCATCCAGAAATTATCCACATAGTTCAGTTAGAGATATAATGTACAAGGAAGTAACTTTCAAATTGGAACACCACTTTAGGAAACCCAAATGTTTCCATCAATTTTGACAGTAACCAAGAGTATCTGTCTCTGCATTTCCAATTTCTTCCTAATTTCAGGCAGTCGCCCTTAACATTCATTTTTTACTCTTGAATACTGAATTTTTTTCCTTAAAAAAATGAAATAAGAAAAAAACAAATCATTTGATAGGAAACCAAACATAAAACAATAGATTCAGCTGAATTGGGTTTCCAAATATTTTATCTTTCTACATGCTACAAAAGAGAAAGCCAGATCATTAAACAGAAAACAAAAATATAGAACAGTCAATTCAGGTGTGTTATATCTTTTCAGTCATGTGCATTTCTTTCTTGTACCATGACATTGTAGTACGAGTATATTAAAACTGTTACCTTCATGTTATTATTTATGTTATTTTCAAAAAGTGTAAAAGTAAGAAGAACTTGAAAGTGTATATAGCTGACTTATTTATCAATAGTCCTCTTCACACATAGAAATCTTCATCATATATCTTGCTTTTGTATAATTTACCATCTATAGGCAGTTTACGGGTCTTGTAAATTTTCTGACTTTTGTTTTCATATAAATTTCCTGCAGGCTTTGACAATGAACAATGAAGCCAAGAAAGAATCTACAGCAGGAGAAATTGTCAGTCTTATGTCTGTGGATTGCCAGCGAGTTCAGGATGTAATGAATTTCTTCTTCTTTGCTTGGACAACACCAATACAGGTATACTTTGTGATGGCATACGATGGCTTTTTTTTTTTTCATGATGTTAGATTTTCTTTGGTCTGATTATAATATATCTTTGCTTTTGTCCATCATTCTGGATTCAGTCCATTCTATTGCTGGTCAAGAGACACAATTCATGTTGCATTTTATTATGATGATGAAGTTATTGGACTGAATAATTGAGTAAAAAAAAAAAATGAAACTATAATGGCATTGGCTTGGCAAAAAAATATTCATGCAGTTACATAAAATGGTCATCCATGTCACTAAGGGATATACTCTCACCAGGTGGGATCAAAATTAGTTTGAGAAATAGTTGTTATACTCACTCAAAAGGGCCTATGTACAATATATCAGCTTGTGAGAATGAGATAAAAATGTCATTATGCCACTTTATGGGAATAATTGTACACGCTGAAAGATAATCTCAGGTAAAAAGGAAAAAAAAAAAAAGAAAAGAGAAATTTTACACATGAATGAACACGGAAATAAACTAGTCATATTTCCCCTTAGGTGGCCATAGCTATTGCAGTGCTGTACCAGTACCTGGGGGTCTCTGTCTTTGCTGGGCTGGCTGTGTTGCTGTTGACAGTGCCTTTCAACTCCTACATTGCTGGCAAACAACAAATACTGCAGAGAAGGAACCTCAAACACAAGGATGCCAGGCTCAGACTGACTAATGAGGCTCTCAGCGGGATGAAGGTGGACTGGACCATTTTTTCTTCTGAGTCAAACTTCTTGGTTTTATTTATTCTTTTTTTTTCTGTTTTAATTATTTATTTATTTTTATTTATTTACTTAGTTCTTTTGCTCAATGTTCTCACTGACATGTCTTTTGATGTGTACATTAAATATTATAAGAAGTATTTACAAACAAAATAAAAATAACAATGTAAGAAAAGATGAAGAATTACTTTTTTTGATAGTCCTACCAGCAATTGTGTCTTTTTAATCTATATTGTCATAGGTGTTCTTCTCATGAAATGCAACATTAACCGTTCAGAAATGGCCACATGAAATATTGCAAAATGGTCATTAAATGTGCAGCAAAAATCATATACACTCTGAATACAACTGAAATGGAATTACCAATATGCCACACCTGTCTGTATTCTCTCTCTTGAGAGCAATTTAATATTTCAGTGATGCAGAGTCAATTTACAAGTCTCTGTTTTTTTTTTTTTCTTTTGTCATTTTGAAGTGCCAGAGCATGAACATAACCTCGAATAACATGACTGTAATTGTCTTTCGAGAAACATTTCAAAACCTCTGCATCCCACTGGTGCAGATTTCAGCCAGCAAAACACATCTTCACTACAATAAACACATGTGTTTGGCTCTCAATCTCTGCTAAAGATCATAAGTATCAACACAATGGAAAACAGCAGAATACATTTATAAATAAAAAGAAAATTGATTATGATTTTTGTATGAGAAGTGACACAAGGAACTCAGGCGTTGGTCAATGTTTGAATGTGTTGAGTTGTTGGTATAACATTAAAACTTTTCATTTGTCTTCCTTTAAGTTAAAAATCTTTCTCTTACCTTGAATAGAATTTGAGATGTTGGCAATTAAAGTCATTGTGAGTGATCTTCTGCGTCAGCTGAATTTAGCAAGAAAATGGCAGACCAGTTCTCTTAGTTCTTATTAATCGTTGTCAAGGTGGCTTACTAAATAACTACTTTTTTACTTTTGCTCAATATATTTGCGCAAATATATATCTGAAGTATATAATTTTTAAATAAAAGTGACAGATTTTTGTGCAAAAAAAAAAAAATACAATTTCCATTAAAATTCATTTACTGTTGAAAAAATTATGATTTTTCTCCAGTGGCCTAGGTTTGACAGTATGCCTTATTTCATTGCATCTTGTGTCATATGTACATGTAGTTGATGATGGAATATAAATAAGAATTTTTAAGCAATAAGGAAAAGCTAGGATGATTTTAGACCATAAAACAGCAAGATTATTTAGGATTTACAAGATGAGGATCAATTTTAATCACTTATGATTAGTATCCCTCTCTTAAGCAACTACATCACTGCTTGTTGGCAAACATGCACCTCTGTTCCGATTGCCTGTTCTCCACATTTGAATCGGTAATGCATTGCCAGAACACTTGTCAAAGATAATGCCAGCTGAGATGGTGATATTTAGGACTTACTGTGACCAGCACTATATTTTGTCCTTGGGTCTTTCAGGTGCTGAAACTGTATGCATGGGAGCCGCCATTTCAGACCAAAATCTCTGACATCAGAAATGCGGAAACCAAAGTCCTGTTACATATAGCCTATTTGAATGCACTCATCAGCGTCTGCTTCAATGCTGCACCTTATCTGGTGAGATCTGTGTAATATTCTTCACAATATATATCATTCTTGTCTTTTTGTCATGGATGAAAGTACTTCAGTAACATGTTCGATCTGGTGTGAGAAAACAACAGTAGAGTGAAAGCTCTGAGATTAAGTTTTTCTAATTATTTTGTTATAAAAAAATAAAATACTAATTTCTCATTTTGTTTATTGGTGCCAATCAGGAAAGAATACTTGGAACAATTTTGCTGAAAAGTTGTCAGATGAATTTGGGGAGAAATGAGATAAATTTGAATTAGCAGAAAAACTATGTATAAAATGAGTGAAGCATGGAGTTGTTGTACACATTTCATGGGAGTAGTTATATGCTCAGCTTAGCATGTATGCCTGAATGAAAAATTCATAGCAGTTATTTTTTTTTAAATAGCACAAAAGTTTTCCCCTTTTTTTCTGCCACGCCACCATTTTGACCTGCTTGCATTAAGAAACACAAAGTGACATTCGTGGAACCTATCATCAAACCTGTTTTGACAGTCAGTGTGATTGTTCCCCAATGATTCAAAATATGCATTAGCCTTGTCAATTTCAACATAAGAAAGATCTCTAAGCTTCACTTTGTATTATGTGGCTTACATGGCTTTTCAGTGCATAGGAGTTTGGTCTGTTGACATAAAGACCTCCGATTATTTTTGTTGATAACAAAAAATTAAAATATTGTTTCTAACATGTTTTAATTTTATAATATAATTTTACATGTCATGTGGCTGTGAGTGACTTCAGTAGACACTTTCTGCATATAATGTTTTTCAGATCATGTTGGCAACATTTGGCGTCTATGTCAATGTCTCAGATGAGAATCACTTGGACGCAAATAAAGCATTTGTGGCCCTGAGTTTTTTCAATCTTTTGCGAGTGCCATTGGCTCTATTGTCAACCATTATTTCTATGAGTGTTCAGGTTGGTATGTTGGTATTCATTTCTTGTCATATGCGCTTATTGATACAGGGAAAATATGATGAATTTTCCTCCTCCTTGTATATAAAAGTGAGGGAAGCATTTGTTTATCACTTGTCTGACCAATTTTAGTATGTTCTGATAGACTTAGGCCTACAAACATTCTGAAGATGTAATTGAAATTGACGTAAAAAAATGTTAGGGAGCCACAGTGTCACATTTTTCAGTGAGCCTACCAGTGGAAAATATATTTAATACCATCACGTCTATTCATTTAGAGCTGTATTTACCACACCAAACTCACCATCTTGCACAGACCTCACTATCTCTGTTACACAAGTTTTAGAAGATGTATCAATATTGAAAACTGTACTATTTATTGGCGAACCTGTGTATGGTAGCAAAACATTAAACACTTTTTTCCTTTGTCAAATGCTACATTACGTTCCACATACATCAAATGCTTTACAGAAAACCAGCAGTGACAAACAAACATGATGTTATCACATCTAAGACAGAATAAAATTCTCAAGAGAAATCTGTTAGAAGATTGTCTGTTCATTTGTGGTTTGAATCTAGTTGTTCGCGAATGTTTATGTTCATTTCTCTGTGATTGTTCTGCTAAAGGCAATTTTTTTTTTATAAACATTAAAATATCTGATTTATATATTCCCAGGCGATAGTGTCCATTGGGAGAATCAACGATTTTCTCTGCACAGGAGACTTAAAATCCAACAATATTATGAAGGACAGTAGAGCTAGTAAGTTTCTTTTTCCTTTTTTTTTTTTTTTACTTTTGTGGTGAAATATGGGAGGTAAAATTACAATTTAGAAATAAATTCACCCAAGGTCTGCTTATGATCTTGTTGAACATGTTGGTCTTCTTCAAACATCTTATTTTAGGCCATTAAATGTGTTGTCAGTATTGTACAAATTACTTCCTGGTAATGGAAATTTTAATGCTATGAAAATATGAAAAAGACTGCCTAAAACATATTGTCTTTTAATTTTCACATTTAATGAATAACTGTTTTATCAGAGCTCCATTTACCAATGTCATAAAGATATGGCTATAGAGTAGAAGTATTTCTCATCTACTGCAGAATTCCAGACTTTAAAATATAGATGATTTACAGAGGAGCCATGAACATTTGTCGCAAATTATTTGCAGCTGCATCAGTGAAATATAGAACAGGCATTTCATTGACCTGTGAAGAAACAGTTGAGTCTTAGCAGTTTAATTTCGCCATGACAATCACACTACTTACCTCCTGCATATGTTTTGTCTGTATGATATTTCAAAAAACACAATATTTCCTCAGCAAATGCCATCTCTGTTGAGAAGGCCACCTTTACCTGGGACAAGTCAACTCCTCCCTGCCTGAGAAAGTAAGTTTTTAGGCCATTTGTCCATAGTTTGTAAGTTCATAGTTTTTGACACTTAAAATAACCTGCATTAGCGGATAATTCAAAATCACTGAATAATATTTCTTCATTAATGTTTGCATCAAGATCAAAATAGTAGCATTGGGAAATGCAGATATGTCAGTGGCTCTTCTGCATCATCATTGCTTTGTATTAAATAAGTCATGGAAATTCCTCTGGTGCTGAGTAATTTTTGTCTTCATTTATGTTACACTCCATGTCTGTGCTACTTATGTCTTCATTGTCCCCAAAAAAAGAACTTGAAATACAAATAAAACTATGCTCAAAATCTAATTTCATCAGTACCAGTTCAAACAGAATTGAAATCAAAAACTCCTGCTTTCTCAAACCAGGAATCTGATCATAAAGTACTATTTGCATGTCTGCTTCTTAAATGAAGCTCTAGAATGAAATGATGCCTTACTTAAAAATATTTCTGATTTTCAGTATCAGCAGCAATTACAGAACAAAATATTTATGTGTTTCTGTCTTCCAGTATCAGCCTGAAGATCCCAGTAGGCAAACTGTTTGCAGTGGTGGGGCCAGTAGGCAGTGGTAAAAGTTCTCTGATGTCTGCCCTGCTAGGGGAGATGGAGAGGATCTCTGGCTCAGCCTGCATCAAGGTAAGACTTATGAACCAGCTATTTTATACATGTATGCATTTGATTGCCGTGATAGCCTTTTACATTCCTTGAAAATCATGATTCTTTAATATCTCAACTTACCATTGTTTTTCTTAACCCATGAATGCCGGGAGGGGAGGGACGGGGTCCCCGGGATGATTTTTTTAATGCTTGAACTAGGGAAAAGGTTTTACTTTTGCATCTGGTTGCCATGACAATGCGAGCATATTGAATTTTGTGTTTTGAAAATAGCCACTTTCAAAAGCCTGAGGCTCCCAGAGTATTGAATGGAATCGTTTAAAATTTTGCACATAAATAGTATCATTTTATGCAACAGACACAAAGTTTGTTATGAATTTTGAAATATGCATACTGACTGATGTAAATTTTCCCCAATTCTCCACAAAATATCCAGTTTTCCTTCAAATCCAGAAATAAAATTCAGAAAAAAGGATGAATATTATTACAAAAAAAAAAAAAAATTTTAAATCATGCTATGGAGAATGTATATCCAAAATCTGAAGTCAATTGGTTCAGAAATAAAAAATAAAAAAAGCCTTAGGGCAAACAGTGAAGAAAACATACATAGTTAGAAAATCACATTTGAATTCTCATATTATTCTCTTTACAGTCTTTTAGTGGTGCCATTTTGGGACATAAAGCATATGTTTCTGGCCAATTCTGTTGTTTTTCTTGCATTAAATGATGTCATAGTGTTTAAAAGTGTTTGAGATTGTCTATGAGACATGGTTATTATTAAGAGTTTTGATTTTGGCTTTAGACACAGTCATACAATTATGATCATACCCCAACTTGCTTACCATGAATTAGAATAGACAATGTAAATATCGTGTAAGCTAAACTTAGATTTTGAACCACAGGAATGTGTCGATACAGATTGATATTAT
>JBCAUA010083827.1:0-10689 GCA_038406235.1 Peronia verruculata | reverse complement strand
ACACACACACACATACACACACACACACACACACACACACACACACACACACAGAGAAAGAGAGAGAGATACACCCAAAGCAGCCATTTTCTTCGGATTGAAAGGTTTAATCTTCAAAATGTGGATACAATTGATGGACTGCAAGATTTCTATGAGGACACATTTATGTCCGCGCTCTAAGAAGGTACATAATATTAACTTTAAGAAAAAGAAATCTTGTACCTTCAGAACGTGCATACGACATATTTTGTGCCTTTCGGAGATTGGATATCTCAGGAACATACCATATTTCTACCTTGTAACTTGGTTAAAGATGAATTCTAATGTAAAATGTGACGCATGCGTCTTTGATAACACTGGCCATTGGTATATGTTTTATGACCAGGGCAAATCAGGTGGCCGTCGCACCGGGTTATTTCGAGTGACAGCTGTTTCTAACTATTTTCCGACTCGGGTATCCAATAATATATATATATATACACACAAAAGCAAAAAGTTAACCTTTTTAAATTAAAATAAAATAAAATAAAATAAAAAAAATAGATAAATAAAATAAAATAAAATAAAATAAAATAAAATAAAATAAAAAATAAAAATAAAATAGAAAATTGTGATCTAAATTTTGGCATTTGAGTCGGAAAATAAATAAAACCATTGGTAAATCGAGATCGCCTGGCACGACTACCGACTCATTTGCTCTCGACGCAAGACATATAAAGAGTTAAAAAACAAAAACACCTCCTTGGAGGCGGAGTGGAGAGGGGCGGGGCTCTGTAAGACCCCCGCTGGGAGCCGCCTCTGTTGTAGAACATTTCTCTACACGTCATTAATTCTGACGGCTTGCTCACACTACTCACAGTGCGGCTTTGTGTGTGTGTGTGTGTGTGTGTGTGTGTATGCGTGTGTGTGTGTGCGTGTGTGTGTGTGTATGCGTGTGTGTGTGTGTATGTGTGTGTGTGTGTATGCGTGTGTGTGTGTGTATGTGTGTGCGTGTGTGTGCGTGCGTGCGTGTGTGTGTGTGTATGTGTGTTTATGTGTGTGTGTGTGTATCTGTGTGTGTGTGCGTGCGATCTGACTGAAGTTATTTTTGCACGGCACAAACCATTTTTGTCACTTTTTCTCTTGATCGGGGAACTTCCACCCCCCCCCCCCCCCACCTTCTTCAGGGATCGTAGGATTGTCTTTTGTTTGGTTATTTCGGTTGGCTCTATCTCGGCTTACGATGCTGGGTGGCCTTTTTTGTTCATCAATTTTCTATTTCTTTATTTTTTTGTTCCCTCCATTCATTTCTGATCTCCCCGACCGCCCCTATCCCGACTGCTCCCGTTTTCTAATTCTTCGAAATGATTTGATTTGTTTTTTTTCTTCATGCTTCCCTTTTTTTTGTTTTTGTTTTTGTTTTCAGTTTTGGTATGAACTTGTCCGATCCTTTTACTTTTGATCTTATCCATCCATCCATGAAGGCTGGATAAATGGAATATAATTTTTTGTTTAGTTATCGGGATTGCTCATCCATGACTTCACGATGCCGGATCAAGAAATTGATGTCTATCTACATGACAAATGTGCTCGTAAAAAAAGGACAAATGTGCATATAAATTACGACAAATGTGCATATAAATTACGCATACGACAAATGTGCATATAAATTAGGACACAATTGTACATAATATAGAGTATGGCAAATGTGCGCATAAAATAGGGCACATTTGCTCACAAAAGTTTTCCAACTGTACGAATGAGCAAAGGGCAGAATTATGCCTTGGAATATGACAGTCAGGTAATGAGTAGGTGAATGTTGATGGGCCCACATGGCAGGCAATAATCGCTGTTATCACCAGGGGAGCATTCATCAGATCACAGAGCAAGGCTCAAAAGGGCAGGTTCCTGTGGAGCGATGCATGTCCCGCACTGTGAGTACGCATTGACTCACTGCTCACAGCTGTTGCATTTGAAGACTCCACGGGAAAAACCAGATAAGTCACATTTTTTTTGTGAAAATGAGTTATTGCCCTGACGTTATAAAGCTAAGATTTGTTAACCAGAAAATTATTCGGGGGGGAAAAAAAACAAAGAGAGTTTTTAAAAGGGTATACAGTGAAAAACTATTGACTTGTAAAGTTTAATTTCTCTTTTCCGCCCTTTGTAGAAAATGCGACATCTGGTTTTTTAACTGGAGTCTTCACATGCATGCAACCCCACCCCCCTCTATCCTCCCGTGGTCTTTAGACAGCTCAATTGTTCAATGGACTGTTTCAAAAATGCAAAGCAATCTGAGTGACTGCTCTTGCGCTGCCAGTGTGTGGGGAGTCTATTGCAACAATATTAATGAGCATATATGGCATTTTGGTGTTGTTGTTTTTTTATATAAATGTGCAATCTTTCTAACCCGCTGTTCGGGTTACATTGCCCAACTAACTTTAGTAACGTCTTTAATAGAGCTCACCAATATACCGGGAAATCCCACCTTCTATGTCCTTGACCGTGCCTCTGTCGTAAGTTTATCTCACTTCTTGGCTTGACCCAGTTTCGGTGGGTAGAAAAATTTATTACTAAATCTCTTCACTGTGAGCCTAGTGAACCTAGATGCCCTCCAAATAATGCTAGGAGTGAGGAGTGTTAATGATTTAATGACGTAGAAAAACGCCTGACCTACTTCCGGGTTGGGTTCTTCCCGAAATCCTGTATTCTACTATTCGGTAGTCCTTATAGAATATTTGTCAAAATGGTCAGAAAATGACTAAGTAAGAAAGAGTCTTAAAAAAAAAAAAGTTGTATTTCTACACGGACAGCTCTGACAGTGCCTAGCTGTACGACTTCAGGCTGGGCCGTTTATGAATGAGACAGGGGGTCAGATGTTTATTGTGCGTGCACGAAGATTTATTGTGACGTCATCAGAGACACTGTATGGTGTATATCAGCTCGTTATTGGAAACTTACACTCAGGAACTCTTGTTTTCTGTGTTGAAGTCTCCAGTCTTTGCTTGCATTTGTTTATGTTACAGTTTTAGTTTTCTGGCCTGAAACGATTTTGAACAACACTTTTCCTTGGCAGATCTTGTCTTTGCCATTGGACTAGAGTGGATGTAAACCATGAACTGGAATTTGTATTTATATGTATATTCTCAGCCAGATTAGTGTTCACAAAATGGATTCTTTTCATCTCCTCAAACATCCAGGTCACGGACGGTCAGTCTGTTTTAACAGCTGATGCCAAAGTTACTGTCGTGTCATTCTGATCCTCATTTAACTTTCATTATTATTTTCTCCATTTCAGAGCTCCAACGTAGACTGGGTGCTGGAATTCTCTAAGGTAGCAATCCCGAGTTCGTGAGTCGAGTGTGTGGAGCCAGGCGAGTCAGTTGTACAGCTGGCAGACCCTGATTGGCAGTTCAGCTTTCTCACGTAATGGAGAGTTTCTTTCTGTGAGCAATATTATCGTCTGTGGACTGGATTAATGGATTGCATCCACGGCGCAAGTAATAGCATGTCATTCGGCGATGGAGTGAGAAACATTACGGTATTATATCTGTCAGAAACATTGGGGCGTTTTTGATAGTTACATTTTGTTGCTGCGATCCTGTTGAGCGCCTCGCTGGTTGGATAATGTTTGTATGTGTGGAAAGCAATTTCATTTATTGTGTAATTTGAATCCCCTAGGGCCGCAGAGATATAGAGGGGACACCAGACAGTACTTTGTTACACTGTGTAAAACCTGACTTTGTATGAGACAATAGATTTCACATCGAGCGCCCGCAAACCAAACATTCCACCATGGGCACTTTGACGGAGGAGTCTGTGGGACAGTACCTGAGGGATAATCCCAACTTCCTGGCTTCCTGGTTTGTCGACCATGCCGATGACAACACATTGAAGAGCTTAGCTCGAAAACTGAAACAGGACGCCATCTTCTTGCAGAACAGCAAATCGCCTATTCCCCAGGACAAAAATTTACTGACAGTCGAAGAGCAGACCGACTCGGTAGGAACCGCGTCCGATGAATCTCTGGGCGTTGACAGCAGTGAGGAGAAAAAGATCCAGAAGTACGCGACCTTCTCCAAGGTCGGGCGAAACTCCATCACCAGCATGATCTTCCGTAAATACCTGGACGGCGACAGGACCAGGCGGGCCAGCGTCAAGAAAGATCTGGACGATTTGAGGCGGATGTCAGAGGAAGAACTTTTCATGGAGCTGATCAGGGACATCGCTAGTGAGCTGGACGTCAATGTACTGTGCCACAAGATCCTGCAGGTGAGTCATGGGTCAAATGCATCGCTTATCTCCCACGTGGTACGGGTGCTTGGAATCTAAACGTTGAATTAAACAATTTGTTTGTAATAGATTTGTTCCGATCAAGCTAAAGGTTGGAAATTCCGGTGTCCATTTTTAGCAGGGGGTACAAACACTCCAAACTATTCACAAATTTGCCTCACTTTTCAGTTTGAATTTGTTACGGTGGGGAGGAAATGTGTTACTAAAACTCTTTGCTGTCGGCCTATAGAACCTAGTTGTCCTCGATAGTAGTAGTAGTGAGTGGTGGTAAAGATGTAAATGACGTAGGAAAAATTACGACATATATCCGGCGTCACGTTTTCCACGACGTTTTGCGTTGAACCAGTGTTGTGGGATTTCGTGGTGGAGCGTGATACACATTAAGTGAGTGCTGTATTTTTTTGTATAGGGTGTACACACACTCTGCCGGGGATTTCTAGGTCTGTGTTTAGTAGAATATGAACTGTTAGCAAAATAGGGAACTGTCTTAGAAAGAGAGAGGATAAATTATTAGATTAATAAGGTTTAGAGCTACTAGCAGATAGCCGCCTTGTATACTGCCTACTGTAAAAGCTAGGAACGTCTGTAAATGTCTTCTTTTTGGGTCTGACAGGGTAACAATAGACTGCACGCCGCTTAGAGCCTGCACTGTACGGGGATAGGCGGCAAATAAATATTGCTAGCATTGTTAGTATGAAAATAAAAATTAAAAAAAAAAAAAAAAATTAAAAATGCAAGAGGTGTTGAGATTTGATCCGGAAAGATGAGATGGACGTTGATTGAGGAACGTGGCAGTACAGTCAGGTTATTGAATTGTAATGGGAGATCGTTGTGCTCAGTCCTATTATTTCCCTTTACCAGACAAAAGAGGGATTGAACAAGCAGTGTAAAGAGGGAAAAAAATCACTTTCATGCCCTTTGCATGGAACATACAGCATGAAAAATTTTAAAAAATAATAAAATAATGTAAAGAGAATGTTTTCTTCTTATTGTTATAATTTTATCAATTTTTTCTTCTTTTTTTTGGCGATCAGTCTTTCAAATGACAAGATGTAAAGGAATTTTTTCCTGTTTACGCTGCTTGCTGAACACCTCTTTGTCTGGCAAGAGAAGTAATACAGCTGGTCAAAATGACCTCCCCTTACACAAATCCCTCTTTTGAAAGAGGCAGATAATCTGCGAAATGATCTCTCATTTAGGCCTACTGTTGTGGAGATGTTCTATAGAAGAAGGGGTAAGGCGAAAACACAGAAGAGAGGAGAGCTTCCAGCAAAGAAATTCAACTAGTATAAAGCCAGTGTGAAAATCCCTTAAATAATCTGTTGGGCTGACGCAGTGGATTTCCATCCAAACAAAAATCACTATTGTATCGGGAAATAAAAAATTGGTCACAGCGATGAGGATCACTGTGTGATTTGCTCTTTCTTTGGCCCATAGCTTATTTGTCAATGGGACTAAGGTAAAGAATCTAGATCTAATCTTAAGTTCTATATTTAGTAATAGAAGCGGTCAATAGTTGAAAGATATTTAGAAGAGAAATGGACCAATTCATCAACACACCAAAACAAACTTCTGAAAGTGGACTGAGCATCACGCCAGATCAGCAACAAGCAGAGTATACTGAGTGGACACACGTCTTGTGAGGCAAATTACATGTTTTGCATTCCTTGCAATTTGGTATTAAATCACTAAAGAAAATCTGTTATTGCTGTACACAAAGATATTGCAAAATATATGGCCAATTTGAAATGCTCACTTGAATCAATGTCATGTAAATGTTAAAGGGCTAGTGCAACTTCTCGAAAAAACCTATGCTATTTCTTGTAGAATGATAAACTTCTAGTAGCCAAAAACATGTTAGCAGTGTTATTTTTGAGAAAACAAAGTTGTTAATGTGTTTATTTTGCAAAATAAGATGGCTTGTGGTTCTGCAGTTCTTTTCACCCGCTCTCTACACCATTACCATGTGACGTCACAGGATTCCTCGCATTTCTGTACTATGAGGCTGCACATCTCACAGTCAACTACAATACCATCAAATTGAGCCTCACGGTGTTTGTTTTGACTCCGTCTTGGCTTTGGAGTGACATAGTGCAGGCCCACATCAGACCACTTTACTTTCCAATATTTCTTTCTAATCCCTCCCTAACTCCAACCTTTCTTCCCATAATAATATGGCCAATGAGCCAATGGTAGGAGAAGGAGTTGTAAAGATATCAATTCCCATTACAGATTTACTCATAACCTGATGTAATTGCTTGGACGAAACCACTTCACATAGGGGTGTATTTACGTTCTCGCTATAGAATCTCGGTGTAAAATGCAAGCTATCATTCCACTAAACATATGGGCTGACATTGATGGGCAGCAGTGGCTACAAAGAGATATATACAACTGATCTAATGATTCAGTGAGAGCAAAAGAAAGCTATCTAATATATAAACTAATAGATATTTAGGCCACTTAAGCTTTCATTCACAGCAATTATAGCTCACTTCTGCTCTCTGTAGCTTGGTCGCTGGTCAGTGCCTAACTTGCTGAGTGGATCAAGTGGTCACGGGAGACTGCTTTATTATTCAATTTGGCATAAACAAAGAGACTATATCTATTTGATATTCTTCTCTTGATCATTGTTTCTTTTTGTTGTAGTCTCGGAGCACTTAAAGAGGACTTGAGTGGGCCATGTGGCACTTGATTTCTGTTCTTCTCTTATGTTCCAGGGGATTTTATCTTTGGGCATGGAATTTCTCACTTTACTATTAGGTAAAGTTTCCATAACCTTTTGAAGAAGTGTCTATTAAGCTGCGCATACTTATTATTGCGATATTTTCAAACTTGGGCGATAAACCCCAAATTCAAATTACGAGGAGCCCTACAAACACCTGACTATTTTGCGACCAACAATTCATTAGCCACATAATACAGCATTGTTGACATACTGAATAGGCCTACTTAAGCAAAGAGGTAGTGTGCACTCCTGAAACAGGTGACGTCAAGCCCGGTTTCCAGTCAGTTATGGAAAGCCAGAGTGGCCAGAACAATCCCGAACCTTTAATTGTTAAAATCTCAAAATTAAGAAACCATCGACTCCTAATTTGTATGTCAATGGGCTTACAATAACTGTAATATTTCATCTGAGGCGAAAACTGAAAGAAACTTGACACAGCAAATCAGTGTTGCACTACCCCTTTAAATACCTCCTTACAATCTTTTCTGTTTTTAATCATCATTAGTATACCTTTTTTGGAAACTCACGTTACTGGCTGAATAGACTTAGCTACATAGGACGTAAAAGTTAAATTGTTTAATTTTTGCACATGCATAGTGCTTTGGTAGGCTGAGGTGCAACAAAAGGTGTTCACCTTATCAACTTTATTCAGCGTGACCTTTGAGAAACACAGTGACGTCGGTTTTCACTCTGTCAATTGATCTTGTATTTGTCAAATACAAGATCAATTGTCATGATCGTATTATAATTATGGAGCGAGGATCTGGAGATTATTCATCTTAGCAGTGCCTGTTCTTTTTTAAAAGGTGTTTAACTTAATTGCTAATCCTAATAGATCTACCTGGAATTAGACCTATGTTAATGTATGCTCACTGAGTTGATAAGGAGAACTGACAACAGAAGGGTCTGGCAAGCTATGGACATGATGTCTGCTCCAGACCTTACATCTAAAGAAGAAGAATATATGCGCACTAGTGGGCTGTGCAGAGTATTATCTGAAAACGTTATAAAAATCTGTTGTAATTTGTGAGTTGCACTTTTTTGGTATTTTTGGGCTTTTGGCATTTTGTGGGCATTTTTTTGTTTTGAAAATGGCATTTTTCTCGGATCACAGTCTAATATCATTTATGTACATTGTGAACTCCACATCAAGAAAAAGTCAACTTTTATATCACCCTTCATTTTGAAAGATACAAGTAAAAAGTATGAGCTTTTTTTTAATGCAAACTGTTTTTATCCAATCTCACTATTGCAGTGATGGAATGTGGTCTGTAATAACTATCATTGAAAGGCAATCTCGCTTAAATGTTTGTTACAGGAGAGACTTTTGCTGTCTATATATCAACAAGAAATTTGTCTCTCTCATATTTTTTCTTTCTTTTATGAGGAATTTTAATGGAAGCTATCCATTATCTTCATGGAATTGGTCAGAAGTGAGCATTACTCTTAAAATAATTGCCAAAGAAGATTACTGTTCAACTCTTTGTCCTGTACAATAACTCGTAGCATGCACCAGAATGATATTTTAACTCACTGACTACTGAGCTCTGTTTTGGCCCAACAACCACTCAGTATAGGCATATTTAGGCATTTTTAAAAAATTACATTGCATTAACTAATCAGAAGAACATAAGGAAATTTTCACACAGATTAGTGTAACATTAATTTGACAAGATGCAATAAACAGAACTCAGTTAACTTTTAATTTGAATGTTTGAGAAATTTTTTATAAACCCTTAAACTTGAATTTAAAAAAAAAAAAATTTTTGTCAATGGTGATGTCTTATTCAACATTGAATAAATCACTGAAAAAGTAACATGTTCATTTTTCTTATTTGGTATTGTTCTGTGTGATAAAACAAGTCCACAGAAAACAAAATACAGTTTTAAGAAAATTCAGGCTTACTAGTTTACTGATCTGGCCTGCAATAATTCAAACTAGTGTGAAATTTCTTGAAGCATTTCCCAGTACACAAAGGGATCTGGCAGACTGCACCAGTGGTATGTTTCCTTCACCCTCTTCAGGGATATACTCAGGATCTATGTCTGAATCAGAAGTCTCATTGTCAGATTCTGACTAATCAGACTCTTCAAATCGTCAAAAAATAGTTCTCTCCTCATCCATCTTTCTTTTGTGTAAATATAAATACCGTAGAGACCGATGTTTCACCCCACCACTATCCAGAATTTCGTCTCACCAGACAACTTTCCTTCCGTGTCACACTGTGTCATGTCAGTCAGTTCAAAACTATCGACCCAAGTGCAACGAAACTAAGCATGAATATTGTTGATGAGTTTAGCTACGATGAAAGACACATTATGTGGCCCCTGCTTGATAAGTAAGGACAAAAACAAAATCAAAATGCCATCACACAGGAGCTGTGTAAGTGAATTCCTGCCAACGAATGGTGTATCAGGTGGAGGTTAGGCTGTCATTTACCTGGTGAACCAGGTGGTGCCCTGGCTGAGCCGATCAGTGCTGTAACACTGATTTATTAGCTTTGTTTGTCATCATAAATGGGCTGTTTTCTCTAAATTGTATACCTGTAGTTTTTATTACAATTCTACAAGATCATTTGAAGTTTGATATATATTTCTGTCATAGTTTGTCAGAAATGCCTTTCCCTTGATCATTCAAAACTCAAAACAATGACTTTAAAATTTGGCATGATGATAGACAATATTATGGGTCTTTGTACTCACCAAAGGAGAAATCCACTTATTAAAAATGAAACAGCTGAGAGGGAGTTGTATCCATCAGAAGACTATTTTATGATTCAACATAGTCACATCCTTACAAAAAACACAGTACTACAAAGTCAGTGAAAATACTCCAGTCTGATAACAAGACATTACTAGAATCTATGAATTTGTTTTTCATCATTCTGTGTCATTTTTTTGTCCAGCTTTCTTTCACATTTTTCTTCTGCCCGGGTTCTTTCGTTGAATGCAACGTTGGTGCAACTTGCAACAAATGATTATTTGATGTAATGTATGCTGTTGTTTTACACCACATGCCCATTTTTCAACCTTGGAAACTGACTGGTGGCTTCTTTCAGTCCCTTATTCTTCCATTAGGCTTAGCCCAAATCCATGCCTCTGTATAAATGGCAGGAGGTGTCATTCTAGAAGATGTTGCTTGGAGAGTGTTTTCTTGGTGAAGGGTTCTCTGTAAAGTGCCCTATAATCATCAGTGACAGTTTGAATGGATGGAAATAATTCTTCGCAGATTGGGTCAGTGTGTGAGATAAGTCGATGGACTTTGCTCAAGACTGATTCAGGTTATTAAATATTAGGCCAGCTCTTTCAGCTTCCTCAATGACCTGTGGGCTATTTATACAGGCTTTGGTCTGGGTTATGATTATTCAAGATCTTCATAGACTAAGGGATTAATGAAGTATCTGTGACAGTGGTTGCCGAGAAATAACCGCCTGTGGTATGATTGTGCTGTAATTCTGTTGGGTTTTTTTTTTGTTTTTTTTTAGGATATTCTGTTCTGGGTGTGAAATGTTCATGTTTAATCTCTGACACTGTGTTCTGTGTCCTTCATCTACTGTGCATATTTTTCATCTCCACTGAAAACCAAACATGTTTAAAGTGGATCAGTTTTTCATATGTATCCTGCACTGTTTTCCATTGACTGTCATATGATTTGACACATTTTTCCAACTCAGCAAGATCATCATCAG
>JBCAUA010083805.1:0-10689 GCA_038406235.1 Peronia verruculata | reverse complement strand
AAACACCTGATGCAAAAAATTATGAAAAAATTATCAGCATATGAAAAAAACATTTTCATGATATGGTGAATTTTTCAAAATTTTTGGTTGCTAATGTTTCATGTAACCAGCAAAAAAGTGATATTTTCCTTCTTTACCATGCTTGTATTATACCTCTTGTACTGGGCAAAGGGAAGTAATTTGGCTGATGGTCAAAATGGCTCATTAAAAGAGCTTTATTTGATTCTTGCCAAGGATTCCCTGCCATGCGAGATATCAATTCTTCACTAAAATCAAGAAAATCAACAATGTTATCCTCTCTAATCCAACACTGAAACCTTCTTCGCCTCTGTGAAATAGTTCAAAATCTCATAGTTACAGTTCAAAATCTCATAATTACCACATCCAAATAGGCCTACGTAGATATCATCAAGATATATGCGTGAAAAGACGTCAGATTACACTACTAAAACATTAGTGACGCAAGGCAGCACATTAAAAGAATAGTGCATACTAAAAAGAGTCAGAGAAACAATTACATAGATCTGGGTCCATATATATGCATAATCTCAGGATATTTTCAGTAAGATCAATTGAAAAACTTGATGACTGGTGTGTTTGTACCATAGATTGGGCCTGGATCTCGATCTGGATTAGATTTAATCCAGTTCAAAAGCAAACAATTCATCAGAAATCAGTGTAATTGTCCATAAACATGAATCTAACCGAAGAACATTGTCTTCATAACAAATCCATGAAGTAAGATGGACAAAAACACAGTCATATTGGGAGTAAAAACAGATCCACACGAAACATTCAATATGTCGTCTGTACATACATCATTGGAATTGAGCGCCGCCGACAGTAACGTCACACCCTGCGTTTTCCTTGATGTATCAGGCCATTACCTTAACGAAGGTCACACCCAGACCAAATTCTCATGTTCACAGGCTGTACACGGAACATTCAATAATACGCTCTGCAGAATAAACGTGTCTCGATTAGTGCATTCTGCGAAATCCCCGGCGTCTATATTTAGAAAGGGGGCAGCCGACCAGACCGCGCTTATAGTTTAATGCCTACTCACTGAGGGTTTGAAATCGGAATGATGATTAGGAAAGCATGTTTTTGGGGCGTGTTAAATGCGGCTCAAGGCAAAAAGATCATAGTGACTTTAAAAAGATTTCCACTGCCTAAAACACAACAGCTTCCTATCGGCACCATTGGTTACAACCATTTCGTGTGCTCGAAGGCGAATGTTTATATTGAATGTGCGCTTTTGTTCAGCAGAGCAACATTCAGATTTGTGTTGATTATATATAACTTATGTTTACAATATAATCCATTTATCTGGCAGGGGTTAGATCTATAGAACCCCTAGATCTATAGACTCTATATCTATAGAATATCTAGTATCTAAGTCAAGAAATTTTACTCCTCAAAGACACTCTACCCCACAATCTGAATAAATTAATACCAAGGTATACTTTATATCAAGCTTTAAATGACAAAGCTGACTGAACTGTGCAGGAAGAGAAGTGTAGAAATAGGCTTCACTGTAATGAAACCTTAATTCCATATCCAGATACTCATGGTGTTGTCCATATTTTTGTGTGTGTTTTTACTTTTAAGAAATGTGGGCCTAATCTAAGATCTTGTGAATAAGAGTATGTTGAATAAGGATTGTGTAAGTTAAGTCATGCTTATGAGAGTAGTTTTACTGTATTTTCATTATAGGCCCATTGTTTTCATCTTTCTCCACCTTCCATATCAGAACGCTAGCAAAACAAGATCACCTCATAATGCTCAAATGGAGAAATAGAAAGAGTACTGAACTCAAACGTGATTATTATGAAAATGCTTATTATATAAAACCAACGATAATACAACTTCATTACGCTCAATTCACATTTTATGACTGATCTCGGCTCATGTTAAAGTACATGTAGGCCTAGATCTAGATCTAGATCTAGTTCAGCTGATTAAATCTAAAAAAAAAAAAAAAAACGTCATCAAGAGGTTCTAATAACATAGATCTCGATCTCAATCTAGTCCAGTCTAGATCTGGATTTAGATCTAGATCTAAATCTTGGTCCGGGACGAAATTAATATTACCTATGGAAAACAAAATCGCTTATATAGCAAGTAGCAAGGGTTATCAATATCACTTAGAAATGAACGAATAAAATTTTATGCAAGTTAGATCTACATTTGGATCTAATGTGGTGGGAGACAGAAAATAATAAGGGAGGAGGGGATGTCAGAGCCATGAATAAGATATAGATCTATATCTATATACGTGTGTATCCCAACAATTAATATTACACAGGGACCCCTCGGTTCCGTACACATTCTTGCAAACACAAAATGTTTTTCGATCAAGGAGCTTTAATAGTATAAGCTTCCTGTTTTCGCCCCGAAACTAACTTTCTTGTTCGCCATTATTGAACACAAGCAAGTGCAGCTTGATGTCTGCCCCTCTTCTAAAAATAGACTCACAGAATTTCCGGGAGATGGGCTTAATCGAAACTCTACTATTGGTTCTATTCTTTGGTGATCGATGTGGCTGTAGAAGGCGTCTACTTCTAGGGAAAAAAATACACCGTGTTTGCGAAATTTAAATCCTTCCAGGAAGAAGTCAATGGACCAGACAAATTAAAATGTCTGATTCTTAAATTCTGTTGTCATTTCAATCTATAAAAATATTTAGCCTAAATAAACCTTTGGATGATGATACTTTACCAGTATCTTCAGGAATAACACCATTTGCACAAAGAGATAAAATTTAAGAGCTGAATGATCTCAGACGTTATACATTATGTTGTTGTATAGTGTTTAGAAAGATTTGTACTGAGAGCACTGAGGGCGTTTAATACCGTTTTTCAAGACCAATTGCAATGTGCATAAAGCATGGGGTGGGGGGGGGGGGGGGGGGGGGGGACGGGAGTTTGGGTTTTCAACATCTCCTCTTTTTTTTCTCTCTTTTCTATTTTATTATTCATCTTTCGTCTTTTCCTTTATCATTTTCTTTGTCTTCATCTACGTTTTTCTCTACGTTCCTCCCTTTGGCTGTGCTTAAAACTAAAACATATGCCAGGCTTGTTTTCCTTGTTCATTTGTTTTTGCGTATTTCTTTTTTCTTTTCTATCGTTCTGAACTTTTTTCCTTATCTAAAATCTGAGGCAGTGTCAGAGTGCAGACCTTCTGAAACTTAAGTCATACATGTACGACTTGCTTTCTGAACAGTTCCATGTTCTGGGAAAACCACAGCTCCCAATAAAGCCAATGATCTTTTACATAGGTACATAGGCCTAACAAAGGAGGGAAGGGGAAATGAAGAAATGGTGGGGGGGGGGGGGTAGGTAGATTTTTCGATTGATGTAAGTGATATAAATAAATGGAGAAATAGACATAAATGTAGACAGAGAGACAGACCAACATACAGATAAACCGACTGACAGACAGAATTGGTGAACAGAGACACAGACAGAAAGATCGATTGATCAAGCAATAGACAGACACTTAGACAGATAAATAGATAAGTAGATTTGAAAGCTATGACAAATGGGTTGAACTTTCTTTTCCTTTTGAGATAATGGACCTAGTAGGCTATCTTATGATACTGATTAAATATGTTTGCAGATCTATTTGATTTAAGTCAGCTAGATGTTGAGCAAGCAGTGTATATAAGAAAAAAGTAATCCCTCTACCTCTTGGCATTCTTTTTATAGGTGTCCTTTGGGGCATGTGGGTGTGTGAATTTATGAAAATACGTGGAACACTACCAACTTTGCCGAGGCATGACATGGTTACAAAGGCCGAGATATTCTCCCGTGCTTACTTCTAGTCATTAAAAGAATGATAAAACAAAATACGATACAATTTATTATGTATAACAACAGGAGGAAAACAGATTCTTTATGCTATAGGTTTTCTTTTCATTCCATGAATGTGTCAAGCAAAGAGTGGAAAATTGCCCCCCCCCCCACGTCTTTATACTGCGTTTTCAACACCTCTTGTGTCTCGCAAAGGACCTGATTAAGTAACTATGTAGAACGTGCCACTCAGCCCGGCTCCCTGATAACTCGATACCAGTTACTTCAATCAAATTTCTGTCCCCTTCCAGAACCAACCGGCTGGAAGATACGTATCAGTAAAGATGTATAATAATAAATATTTTCTAGTGTGAGTCATTTTATGCTTGCGTGTTTTGACATTATATGTGTGCACCTTATATACATATTGATTTAATTCATCATTGTAACTGCAGATAGATCTTTGAACTAATTTTTATCTTACATTATAATGATAGAATACAGATCTTTTGAGCAACCCATTGTCTTTTTTATTAACTATAAACTAGTAGGGTTAAGATACGTTTTTGTGAAAATTAATTTGATCCCTAGTACTGATAATATATTAATTCATTAATTAATTTGGCATCAAAGACAAGTTAATTCCGAAGGGTTAGAACGCAGTTTTCTTAAAGCAATGGCAAATTTTTAAGCAAAGATATTTTTTAAGGGCCGTGTATTATTACTCTTAAGTCGAGCATCTTCCCCCATCTTCCAGATGTTTTGAACACGAATGCGACGCGGATCTAGCAAAATATTCTTTCATATGGCAGCTATCTCGTTTGTTTGTCTGCTTGTTTACGTAAAACTAGTAGTCCCCTGGAGAAAAGTTATTGTGATGCCTTCAGGGTTAATTTCCAATGTCTTTATCCCCTAAAGCAAATGCATTAGCGATGTAGGTAATCTACATTTGAGGCGATTGGCTTTATGACTGCGGAAATATTTCTTGATTTTTTTTTTATGGACTACAAATCAATTTCTGACGATTGTGTGTGTTTTTATAATGCTTACGTAAGCAACCCCATGACAGTTGACTGATAACACACTTGAGTGCCAGCACTTAGAATAGATTGGTCATTGCGCTAGCGTCAGAAAGAGATAAGTTCTCGATATGTATAACACACTTACTTGTTCTTGGAACAGCAGCTAGACTCGTAAAACCTATATCTTGAACATTCTTGGAACCGTTCTGCGTGTTAGTGCAACATGTCTTGTCAAAATTTTCCACACGGTTTGCTCTCAAGTGGCTTGGCAGGAGGAGAATACGGATAAGTCAAGGAAGATATTTAATCAAAAGGACTTAAGCATTCATGTGAAACAACATGAAGAAGTCAATAAATGCCGGAAAGAAAAAACAACAACAGCAACAAAAAAAACAAAAAAAAACCAAAAGACATAGATATAAATGTTTATAATATACTAAGCTTAAATAGTGAAATATATAAATAATAAAAATTAAACCAATAAATGAGTACACAATAAATCAATATACAATAAATAAATAGACTGCATAAACATTGTTTAAAAAATAAATCGACTGATGGCTCAAACAACAAACAAATCAAAGACGGAAAATCAGTTGATTAAGTTGTAAAGGAAATATGACATCTTCTCTGAACACCTTCAGCAATTCAAGACAAGTAAATGGAATTTCACCTTTAAATGTAAACGATAGATGCACATTTACCCTTAAGTGCACTGTGAAATTTATTAGGCTGGCATTTTGATTTAACGGAATTGAAACGATGCAATAAAGGCATTTCTAGCTCAGCTCAAAGAAACAAGGAAATATCTCCATAAATCTCTACAAGTAGGTGTACTTTAATCCACTCTGTTTACCAGATTTATCATTCTGCACATAGCCAGTGGTTTATCACTGGTCACGAGGTTGGACTCCCTCAGCCGTTCTTAGTTTCCGAGGCAAACATAGTTAGAATTCTATGTAACATGGAAGACACAGATAAGAGGATGAAAAATAATTTCGGTACGAACACTCTTACCTTCTTTCTGTCTTTCTTTCTTTCTTTCTTTCATTCTTTCTATCTATCTTTCTTTCCATCTTTCTTTCTTTCTTTAGGGGCATAAACTGTGGCCAGAAGACGGAGGTCAGGTCTTATGGTAGCTTTTATAAAAGCCAGATAACTACTCAAGCATCAGCTCTACCTATGTCGTCCTGTTATCTTCTAATACAGCGTTGGACTATTTTATATTTGTTGAGGGCTCTATGATTGGCTCCGCTCTTCCTGGTAGAAGTCGTTGAATCAGGATCTGATTAGTGCAGTGACATGACAGGTCAACAAGGCTCTATTTCAGGAGTTGAGCAATATCTGTGACCCGAGAAAAATGCTTTTTTAAAAGCCCCCCCCCCCCCCCACCACCAAAAAAAGAAAGCAACAAAAAATGCCAAAAATGCGGCAAAAAATGGCAAAAAGTTAAAAATGCCACAAAAATGCCCAAAAAAGCCAAAAGAGTGCAAGTCGCGAATTAAAACAGATTTTTATAACGTTTTCAGATAACAGTCTGCACAGCCCATTAGCGAGCATATAATCATTAACAGAGGTCTAATTACAGATAATAGGATTAGTAATTAAGGTAAACACTTTTAAAAGAAAAGGCATGCTAACATGGATGATAATCTCTAGATCCATAATTACATGTACAATACAAACATGACAAATACAAGATCAGTGGACAGGGTGAAACCTGATGTCACTGCATTTATCAAAGGTCGAGATGAATAAAGATATAGCTGAACATCTTTTGTTGTACCTCTGCATGCCAAATCACCATACACATGCCAAAGTTAAACAATTAATTTAACTTTTAAGATTTAAGTCTTGTGCAGCTAAGTCTATTCAGCCAGTTACAAAAGTTTCCAAAGAGGGTGTACTAATAATGACTAAAAACAGAAGAGGAGGTATTGGTTGTCAAACATAGGCTCGGAAAATGGTATTTAACATTCAAATTACATTGATTCAAATTATATTCTGCTGGATCATCAATTGAGCATTTCAAATTGGCCATATAGTTGCAGTATTTTTATGGGCTGTAATAACAGATTTTTTCCTTGAGTTAATACATGTACCATATTCCGAGACATGCAGCCACTCCTTATACTCATTATGTTGCTGGTGTGGCATGATGTTCCAGAAGATGAACTGGTCCATTTCTTTTCAATTAGATCTAGGCTCTAAATATCTTTAAACTATTCACCTCTTCTATCGCTAAATCGTGAACTACATGAACTACAATGATTAGACTAGATCTAGATTCTGTACCTTAGTCCCACTGACGAATAAGCTATGCGCCAAAGAAGGAGCAAATCACACAGTGGTCCTCTTCGTTTCGACCAATTTTGTCATTCCCCGACAGAACACTGATTTTTGCTTGGATGGTAGTATTGGTAGCCATTGCGCTAGCCCAGTAGGCTTTTTTTCAGGGTCATAATTATCTTCGTACTGGCAATGTCGTTAGGCAGGCCTAGAGTTGAGTTGAATTTCTTTGCCGGAAACCTTTCTCTCTTCAGTGTTTTGCCCTTAACCCTTCTTCTATAGTCTCTCTCCATGGCAGTAGGCTTAGATTCAGATCTCAATTATGTAGATCTATATCATGTTGAGAACACGAAGACGGGTTTGATCATCATCACTCCTCGATCTCGATATCTCAGGCTCATTCACACAATCTGACCCAGAATCATCATATTCGTCACCATCAGTCTCCTCACCCGCAAAATATCTGTACATGATTATTATTATTATTATTATTATTATTATTATTATTATTTAAACAAAGGGATACACAAAGACGTTTCTCAGACAATCTGGTGGACTATTTTTTTATTTTTTTTTTGTGGTTGTTCGAGGTCGACTGTAGTTGCAGCAGTGAAGAAATCACTAGAGTTTCGGAATTAGTTATGCTTTAGTGCCGAGGTAAGATAAGTCCGCCAAATTTAAAAAAGAAAAAAAAAACAACTTAAAATCAACAATTTATATTCACTTCCATAATAAAAATATACAAAAATGCTAAAAAAATGGGGGAAAATGCGCTAAAATGGCAAAAAATGCCAAAACGGCAAAAAGTGAGGCAATCGTGCGGCAGGTGGGTACAAATGCGGCCGCATAAAGTGCGGTGCGGCCGCATTTTTCTCGGATCACAGCAATATCTGGGACGGAACTCTAGTAAAAACAACACCTGACGCTGAAAATTTCACCGAAATTATTTTAATCAGATTGGGTTTTATTCCAAGTTAACTATTGACAACAGAAGACAGCTTAGGGGTTAAGGGAAGGGGGGCGGGAAGGTAGGGGAGGGATCCTGGAAGTGACTGCTAAAACTAATATTACAGATAAATAAAATATGTTCTGCTCGTTCAAATTAAAGGAAAACATTTGAAAAAAAAAAAAAAAAAGTTACTCACTTAAACACTTGCCATGGCAACGACCTCATCTTGGATTTTGACCTCTTTGAAATGGCTATCTTTGACATCTACTTGCTCCGCAAATATCAACGAAACTTAATGAAACATGGTCAACTTATTATTGGGCATAGTGTCTGCAGAAATTTTCGCAAATACCACGTTATGGATTTTCACATTTCGACTTTTTTTTTTTTTATAATAGCAAAAACCTATTTTTGTCCATAACTTAGAAACAGAATAAGGCGCACACATCCGTCTTGTTGTGAAAATGATGTGTGCCAACTTTGGTTCGAATCCTTCCAGAAATTAAACAGAAAAGCTTGTTTTAAAAACTAAGGTAAATAGTGACGAAAATTGGGCTCTTCAGAAAAATACGTTTTTTTTTTTTTCCTTTAAAAGAAAATTTCACATGAAGAATTCTGTAATGTTTTAGCCTCAAACTCACACAGCTCTCTCTCCATGATTTGCTTTTTGCTTGTTTGTTTGTTTGTTTGTTTTGTAATGTTTTGTTTGTTGTTTGTTGTTGTTGTTGTGGTTGTTGTTGTTGTTGTTTAACATAAACACATCTAATAACATATATAGTGTGAACAATATAATGTTATATATCTACTCCCTGCACTCTTATATAGTCGATTATCGATAAATCGATGAAGAACCTTCATGAGCGATCCTCTGATGACTACAGTCAGTATTTTTCACTAGACCTCCAAACATCCCTTGTCTTTTACGGACGTCACCAGGGAGTCTGTGACGCTGAGGTCATTAACCTCCGCTAACCCTACCTCTGTTTTTCTTTTAGTCTCTGGGGCTCAGCCAAGCTTCCTTCTGTCCATCCTAAAATGCTTTTTTTTTCTCTCTCTCATCTCTTCTCCTGTCTGCATTGTCTAAGGTTGATTCTAAATGTGTATTGATGGTTTGTTGCGATAGGTAGAGAAAGGCAAGTAAAAAAAGTGAAGATGAAACATTGTTTGTTTGTTTGTGTTGGGGTTTAACGACACATCAACACGATCATGGCTATACTGTGTCAAACACGGTTAGATACGTTTACACGTCAAGAAGAAGAGAGAAATGAGAGCAGGACAGAAGACTGCAAGCCAAATTTCCTTGTTTTAACATTGACGGCAAGAGCGTCCTCGTGCCATCTCCAAATAAAGTTACTGACAAGATGGATATACGTTATATTTATCACAGCATTGTAACAACAAAGTAACGGAACGGTCAGTGTGCAAAAATGTTATACTATTTTTTCATAATTTAAATTTGTATAAAAGTTTAAGGCATACTCAGACTGAGGAAATTTTGTTAAAAAACATTTATTAGCCATGCATTCAAATATTATTTCTCAATCTCTCATAGTTCAGGAGGGTAAAATTTTATAACAGGTAGTTTTCCTCGGACATTCTGAGTTAGGTGGAATTCGTATGGTATTCTGAATTGTGTATTTTAACGACCTATTCTCTCCCTTTGGTTGACACGCACACAAATTGAACTACATATTATGTATAAAAGGACGCGGTGGCTCTGTGGTTTGGCGTCTGCTTCAGGATGAAAACAACTCACGGCGGTGAGGTCGGTCTCGACCCTCGGTTCTTCCACCACCCCGAGTATACCTTACGTACTTTAATTAATTAACCCTTGGCAGTTCAGTTCAAACTCAATGAAGAGAAGGCGGGTTTGCCGCTGTCCGGGCAAAATTTTCAAATTCCAAATTTCTACCAGCAAAAAATCTCACCAAATCAAATAGCTAGTTAAAAACCGAGATATAATTCAATAATCTCGAGATTGAACGGCTTAAGAAAAGCAAAAATAATAAAATGTGTCAAAGACATGGCCGTTGGCAGTTTTGCTGAAGAGCAAAAAAAAAAAAACAAACAAACAAAAGAATCTCACGTTATAAATTCCTATTAATAAGTAATACTTTTGTAATGTAATCGTTGCAGTGATTACAGAGAACACTAGATATGTATTGCCTATAACGAAAACGAATACTTTATTGATCCATAAGAAAATATGGCTTGACTATTATGAACAAGAGTACATTCAAAGTCTAGTTTTATTGGTAAAGAACACAAAGAAATATATGCAGACATTTCAGTTTCCTCAAAAAAAAAAAAAAAACTCGTAGCTGATTACTTGGTGACACTAGCAATTACAGTTCTGAAATATTCGAAATCTTCATTGTAAACTCCGTCTCTTTGTTTTATTCTCGGTTTGTAAATGTGTGTGTGTGTTTGTTTTGGTTTTTTTTCTTGCTATTTGTCTCTGCTTAATTCATCAAATTATCTCTTTAAGTTTCCTTTTTCTTATATTTTTTCTCCGTCTCCCCTCACCGATACCACCCCCCTCTCTCTCTCTATGGCGGTCTATCTATCTATCTATCTATCTCTCTATCTATCTATCTCTCTATCTATCTATCTATCTATCTATCTATCTATCTAT
>JBCAUA010083794.1:0-10689 GCA_038406235.1 Peronia verruculata | reverse complement strand
CCCCCCCCCCCCCCCCCCCCCCCCCCCCCCCCCCCCCCCCCCCCCCCCCCCCCCCCCCCCCCCCCCCCACAACACACCTACAATATGATTCTTAATTTTTTTCAGAATGTTCCCTCTAGGGCACTTTCATTTGGGTCAAATTGTAATTTGGCTGATTGGTGTTGCCTAGGACAGGCAAAACCAGTTACAATCAAAAAGTGAATATGATTCATGACAGTACCTGTTATTGTGAGGCTTGCGGCAAATGCAGTACTGTGCATCTGGGTCATTGGGTTCCCAGTCAAAGTCATCCTCATCATCTTCAAAGGCATGCTCATCACTCTCATGGCCTTTTTCTTCCTCATCCTCATTGCCAGCATCCTCTGTTAAAGAGCAAGATAAATGGAATAAAAGGATAGAAGAATGCATAGAGCAAATTCAAGAAATGTTGGCTTATTTCTGTGATTTCATGTTCTAGATCACAATGACTAAGCATCACCATTATTTCTATTCTGTTAGCATTCAGTTATATGATCTTTTTTCAACAACCATGTGTTCTATATGCCATAAACGCAGTAGATATATAACATTCACTTTCCTTTCCTAATGAAAATTCCATACTGACTACTTTCTGGAATAAGGAACCCAAGAAAAATGCCTATAAAAGTTTTAGGCATTAGTGAAATAATGAAACATCATCTAACATCTGAGTATGACATTGTGCAGTGACAACTGCACTACTGCTGGTCTACACAACAGGTGACTACTGGTCTCGAACAAAAAAGTATTTAAAACTGAGGTTCTCCACAGTCTAGTCACAACATATCTTTGAACACACAACTAACCTGCACCATCGGGTTTAACTTTTTTCTTTGGTTTTCTCTTTTCTTTGTCTTTTTCATCCTCCGATTTCTTCCTCTTCTCAGTACTATCTTTCCTGTGCTCTGTACTGTCTTTTCTTTTGTCTGTGCTGGTACTTTCCTTTTTCTTTTCCGTGGTGTCTTTTCCCTTCTCTGTACCATCTTTCTGCTTGTCTGTACTGTCCTTTCGTTTTTCCGTGCTTGGTTTTCCATGAGAATCACTGCTAGATTTAACATCAGCACTCTTTCCACTATCATGCTTCTTTTTCGTCTCTTCCTGTTTAGAGCTGGGTCCATGTTTCGATGCTGGAGTTGCCAGAGTTGTGGAGGACACGCTCTCTTCAGAGGCTACCGCCGGAACTCTTTCCACCTCGACTTGGCCCACAATGCGGAATTCTGTCCCACTTTCCTTCAGTTCTGTGTCCAAACTTTCTAGAATGGATGGTCTTTCCGAAGTGTCAGATTTCTTCACCATCTGTTGCAGTTCCTCCATGTTAGTGGGCCAGGTGTCCTGGAAGTTTTCATGAGTCTCCTGCACTCCCGCTTCCTCTGGCTCATCCAGAATCTGATCTGGCAAGGTCACATCCATGAAATCAGTCTGTTTATGAGAGACGCTCTCAAAGTCCTCATCCCGGCCACTGCTGCCACCTGCTCCAACATTTTTCTGATTGTCCATAGGGCCGGCGGGGGAAGATGGTTTGGAGTACTGATGCTCAATCAGGACATGGTGTACATGTTCTGGTTTTACATAGGAATCTATGCCCGCGTCATCCTGGGATTTGTCGTCAACTGGTGGAGCCAAAGCATCTTCAGGCTGGCCCTCCTCTTTCTTTTGTTGATCATGGACGATTAGCCCATCAGGCTTGAAGAGATCCATCATGGTCATGTCCACAGGAGCCTCATGCTCTGGTTTATGATGGTGCTTTGGTTTAGGTTTGCTGCCAACTGCATTGGCTGGCAGTAATGGTGGTGGACCATCGTCTGAGCCTTCTTGCTTCACCTCACTGGAGGATTTTTCAGATTTCTTGTTGCTTTCACTAGATTTTCGTCTCTCTCCCTTTGAGGAGTCAGTTGAATGGCTTCGATCCTTGCCATGTTTCGAGGCATCACTTGACTTGCGCCTCTCTGTGTCTTTAGTTTTCTTTCCTTCTCTTTTGTCACTGCTTTTCTGAGTGCTCAATTTTTTCTTCTGTTGCTCTTCTTTCACTGTCTGCTCTTTACTAGGTTCTGTCTTGACATCTTTCATGACTGGTTTGGGAACAACTTTCTTGTTTCCAAATGGCTGATGACTTTTCTTTTTGTGAATTATCCCTCTTTTCAATAAATCCTCCACTTCAGACTTGGTCCTTTTCCTCTCTTCTGGGCTTCCTTTCTTTAATTTCTGCAGAGGCTTTCGGGTGTCGCTTTTAGATGACTTTCCTTCAGAGTTTTTCTGCTTATTGTTCCCAGCGACAGCTTTGGCCTCAGATTTTTCAGGTCCCAATTTACTGATGTGCCCTTTTGATTTCTGTACAGAGACTGTGCCTTTTTCATTTGAAGTCACTGATTTGGCTTTCTCTCCACCAGCAACCACTTTATCCCCTCCTTTCTCCTGGTTTACTTTGATTTTGATAATTTTTCCGTCCGCTGTTTTTATCAAGTTTCTTTTTCCTGGGATTACCTTTCCCCTGATTATTGTCCCATCTGCCTTTTTAATGACTTTTATCTCGGCTGCCTTCTTCATATCTGGCTTGAATTTTGGCTCAGCTTTCACATCTTTTTCTTTTTTCACCGCTTTGACTTTGCTTCCTTTCTTTTGCTCAGCCACATCATCCTCTGTTTTGACTTTGGTAGGTTTGCTAGTCCCTTTGACAGCGTCAGGTGTCTCTTTCGAGTCTGTGGCCTTTTCTGATTTTACGACTGCATTAGTCATCTGTGATGTTTTCTGTGCACTATCTGCTTTGGCAGCCCCTTCGGAAGGTGTGCGTTTGACAAGACCTGCATCAGGCAGAGGAGGCCGCTTAACCACACCTGCCGGAGCTGGGGCAAGCTTTTCAGCTGACTTTGGTAAAACCTGGGAAAGAAACGACATTATGCATGTGAGATAAACACATAGGATAAATGACTGCATAAGTATGTGTCATGATTTGCATATCATCTTGAAGTTCGATAATTAAAAGGAAATGAATTAGTGAAAGACATTGTGGTTATTTCCATGGGAGAAATGCTATATTCTATCAGCAATTGAAACCATTCCACAGCTTTTAATCAGGAAATGGGAAAAATCTGGATTCATGTGAAAAACTAGAGAAAGAGCAGGTAGTGTTTAGAGTCTTACATAAGCCTATCATTTCATTATCACGACATACAAACCAATGGCGACTTAACTATGTCAAATCACTGGCTTCCACTGTTACCTCTATAAAATTATAATGACTGAACATCAAAGTAAAATAGAAATACTATTTAGGATCTTTTTCTAGCTGTAAGAATAATTATTGTCTTATGATCATCATAGCCATGTCTTTTTTCACACAGACTGAATGAAGACATTCACTGCTCACAAGGTTGATACTTAAGATTTCTTGGCTAACCTGTTTCTTGGAAGGCACTTCCTCTCCCTTCTCTCCAGAGGCCAGTTTCCTTTTCAGTGCAGCTATGGGTGACTTGTCCTGATCACTTGCTGTGTCAGAGCCAGCCTCAGCTAACTTCTTTGTAAGATTCTGTGCCACTTCTTCCATTTTCTTTACTTCTGATTTATCCTGCCCTATTTGAGCTTTGAGTTGTGATATTGGGGTGTCTTCTTCTTCATCAGAAGAGATGTCATCTTCTCCGTCTTCATCCAGTTTAGCTTTCTTTCCCTTCCCCTTCGCTTTGGCAACCATTTTCTTCCTCTTCTGGCTTCCCTTCGGGGTTTTGGGTGTGCTTACCTCCTCCTCTTCCTCATTTTCTTCCTCATCCTCACCTTCCTGTTTCACAGTTTTTTTCTTCCTACCCCTTCCAGTAGTAGCAACGGGAGTGACTTGCTTTTTAACAGATCCTTTGGGTCTTCCCCTTTTTGCCTTTGGCTTTGTTTCTGGTGTCTCCTTTTCAGTTTCTTCCTCTGCCTCTTCTTCCTCATCTTCTTCTTTCCCCTCAGCTTTGCCTTTCTTCTTTCTCACAGCAACTTTCCTTTTCATTGGTTTCCTTGACTCGTCATCTTCTTCTTCCTCTTTAACCTCTTCCTCATCCCCAGCCTCCTCCTTATCACCATTTTGTTTTTGCTCTGCTTTCTTCTGTCCCTTTCTTCCCTTAGTGGCTGGTGCTATTCCTGGTCTGTGAACAAAATAGAACATAGGCAAACAATTTTTTTTTTAAAATATGAAATATCATTTGTGTGTCAGTGGATATCTGGAGATGCACATATATAAAATCCTGTTAAAGTACATTTTTGGCATTTATCTCACAGTCCAAACTGGCATTTTGTTTCCATTTCTTTTTGCAAAAGTCCATACGTCAGAAAGAAAATCCAAATCTGACATGTCATAATGTATGTTAAAGGAATGTTGCAAGAAGAATGATCTATGCGAATAGTTTTTAACATGGATTCAACTCCACTGAACCTCCTAGGGTTCAACAGGTGAATATCGGGGATTTGAGTGAGGTCAAACATAAAAAAAAATGTATATCCGTGTTTTGATATTTAAAGAATCATATTCGTTCAGATACAAAGAGTTTAGAGAATGTACATAGGTGGGGTTTAGAACCTCCATCAAAAATCACTAATGTGAATTTTTTTTTTTTTTCCACATTTGGAGTAAAGAATTGTCATAATATTCACTGGTGATACCAACAAAATATGTTAAAAATATGAAGTGTATTGTGTGCATCCTACATATTCTATGAAATTCAATGTCACTTTTCATATTTTTAAGAGTAATAAATTAAGACTTATGTCTGCATTTCTTTAATCTCAGCACTGTAAGGCAATTAAAAGATCTTTTAATCTTTTGGTATGATTTCATTACTCTAAATTCTCAGACTGACTAATGAATTTATTAATTATATGACCAGTCATTGAAACTCTACATTATTAAAAGATACGGGTAATAGCGGGTGATGACTCACTTTAAATCTTCTTCTTTTATTTCTTTCTTCCTTCCAGTTGGGGTGTAATACTCAAAGTCACTGCTAAAAGTGGTCTGTTTCTTTCTTGCTGATCTTCGTGATGGAGTTATGTCCGGTGTAGAATTAGCTGCATCTTTGTCGACTGTTGGAGTACCAACATTCGTAGCACCATCCACTGCTCCTTCTTCTTCCTTTGCATCTGAGATTGTGTTTGCATTTTCACTGGCCATGACTGCAGTTTCTGCCACTGTGAATATCATAGCAAGATAAAATATTCTTTAAAAAGCTGAAAAAACAATTCACACTTCCATCTTCACATGATAATAATTTAGTAAAGATCAGATTTTGAACTTTTATACTGTTATGTCTCTCTTTCATAAAATGTCACAGGGACAAAATCTGCCATTCAATTTGTATCCTACCTCTTACGTATCATTCTTATTATCTTAAGAAGTTTTCCATAATTTTGGAATGATTCTCTTTCAGTTTAGCCCAACTTGGTCCACTGATCTCTATTCAAAAGCACAAAAATTATATGTAATTATCACTCTGATTCATGATCGTGCTTTCAGTTCCTGAATCAAATCAAACAAACAAACAAAAAAAAACAACAAAAAAAATCTTAAAACTATCTAATAGCATGCCAAGTTTTGTTTCCTCAATCATGAAGTACAATTACATGTTTTTTTGACACCTGATCAATTAACAAAGCTGACTAATAATTAATGAGAGACCTTTTCAGTTCATATGACTGGCTAATCTGAATTTTGCACTCATTGATGAAATTTTGTGACTGAGCACTGTCATATACTGTGAAAAATGCATACATCCTTATGATCATTATAGTGCATTGAATCAGACTGTCTCTTTTTTTATCATCACAATCAAAAATAGTTTCAGCTGTGCTTTCCCTTCAAAGCTTTCTAGACCGAAAAAAAAAAAGTAAAGCAGCAGTAAGACCATAACAATTTACCATTAAAATGACTCCCAAAAACAATGATTCTAAAAAAGCTGTAATTCCGTTGGTGAAAATATGTCACTATTCTTTTTTTGCTTCATTTACTCCTTGAGTTCTGCCAATGTCGTAGGGACACCTCTTTATAAAAGATAAAGCGATCAAACTTTTCTCACCCATTCTATCATCCATAGGCAACTCAAGGTCAAAATAAATTTAGTTCTTCAGATCTTGAAGGGTTTCAAGATGTTTGATTCTTACAAGGGAACTGCACAAACCAATACTTTTTGATTTGCTCTGTCTCCACCTAAGAACCCTCTGTCTAAGAGCCTGGTCCACCTAAGAACCCGCCCCTGCTGTGAAACGGAATTTTTCCTCTATAATTTACCACTCTAAGTACCCGCTCTGAGTGCTCCCAAATAAAAAAATCCATCTGAGAGCCTGGTGTAGGACCAAGATACCCAAGTACTTATGGGGTAATTCCCCATCATACTGTCCTCTTGAGAGAAATGCACAGTGCCAGATGGGCAGCAAAATGGGGACGGGGATGGAGGAACAGACAGACAAAGGAGTGGAACTGATGACTGATGTATGACTGCATAATCAGGCCACGTTGTTGACTAACCCGTAACCATTTCTTTGTTTGACAATACATGACTGGTCAGCTGAACTGCTATGTCGATCGGTCTGTAAATACTAGAGTCGCTCGTGCGATTATCTGCGGGGTAGCACAGCATTATCATGTTTCCAATAATGATACTGTTATGAGAAAACTCACACAGCATTTTAAGCGCTGGGCAGTATTGCTGCAACTACACGCTAAAAAGATCAGGAATTGCTACATCTAATTATAAAACACACAGGGATGAAGGCTGTACTTATTCGCACACTAATGGTACTAACAATTAATTAATCATAACAGTGAACACAATCTGTGGCCAGATGGGTTGCGTAGCTTTTCAGTTCGCCTAAGAACCCATCCGTCTAAGAGCCCACTTTTTATGTGTCCTGAAGATGGGATTCTGAGGCGGAGACCACTGTAATGCCAATAATATGGGCACTCTAACAGCAGACTTGAGACAGTAGATTCTAGTACTACTGTGTGGTACCATGGAGGAAAAGTTACTTTATTTTTAAGCAAAGATTATCCTGCACTCTCCATCTAGTCTGTATAATTATGGTCACTGAAAATAATACAAAAATGGACAAAAAAAGAAATGATCATATTGTTTTCAGATCCTGCTCGTCTTGTTTCTTGTTCCTAACATTAGGCCTAACAACAGCAAGATGGCAAAGAATGCAGCCATCAGCATTTTACATGGCTTAAAATTGTATCATTAAGCTTCCGATCATAGCTCTTCAGGCCTACTCTGGTCTCACTAAATTAATCTGATTGTACCGATGAAATGTGACTAAAAAACAAAAGCATTCGACATCAGCCCCTTCCTTCCCACTGGAAAACTGAACACTGGAAGTGGAAGAACATAATTCTGAAATTCTCTACTTAGGTAGACGATCTAGATATGTTTGGAAATCTCATCACCCAAACTTGCCCATCCAAAAATGAGATTACCTTACATGGCTTTGCCATTTTTTTTACAAGATTACTGATCTGATCTAAAAGTAGGCTAACAAAATTTGGCCAAAAATCATTGTCTCACTGAATATGGTGGGTCGAGTATTACAATTTACGGTAACAAGTGCATGACCCTTAGACAGTCCCTTTAAATATAGGCCGTCCGTCACAAACTATGCGATGTTTTGTGTTTACTTAGATTCTAGATCAATAATCTAAAATGAGGCGAAGTCTGGCGAATAGATCTATTTCAAGTTCGATTGAGATTTCGAAGAACTTGAAGAAGATGTTAACAAAATCTCTAAGATTCCACCTACTATGACCTAGCTACGAATTTCTGCGATGTTATGTTAATGATGATAAAATAAAATGCATTGCAGCCGTGGCAGTTGAAGAAGATTCTAAAGCGAACTTTACTAACCTTGCTTGTGTTATGTCCAATCTCAGTAAACAGTGCCAGTGCCAGTGCCAGTGGCCAACGCCGTTAGCAGTGCAGCATGCCAGCTAACAAGAACAAGTAGAATCCAACTCCAAATTGTCTGTCAGTCTAATGTTTGACTTCAACCGATGTTATTTGCAAAGAGAATGATAAGTATTTTGATATTCTTGACTAAGAAACAGTTTAATGCAAAGCCATAAATTCGCTTGAAACTCGTATAACCGTGAAGACCAGTATTTTGAACTGCAGTTTTTCACAGTCGATGAAACGATACTTCCGCCATACTTGTTGTTTGAAGTCACGTGATCAAAATGCTGATTACTCAACGGCGTGAGGAGGAAACGAAACAAAACTATTCCCAATCATCAGCTTTTTCTTTCGGTCCAGTGAAAGCAGGGTCTGAGAAATTTTTGTGGAAAGAAATTTGGAATTTGGATATTTTGCCCGGACAGCGGCACTCAGCCTACTCTTCCATCGATTTTGAATTGCCAAGGGTTCTTCCGTAACGTACACACGGGGCCTCAGAAATATACTCGCCCTTATCCGAGAAGGCTAGACATCGGTCTTTCCCACCCACAGGAAGCCAGGGAACAGATGGATCACTGAAAAAAAAAATGCGGCTTTTCGACCCTCGTGTCCTCCTCGCCCCGATGCAGGACCTGCGTGTCGATCCCGGCCTATGATATATAGCCAAGTTCGTCTCCATGAGCAGACGCAGTACCACAGAGCTACTGCGTCCCCCCCCCCCCACCTCCTCCCGCCTCCTCCCCTCCCTCATCTTCAGCAATACATATGTAGGCCTGCATTACGCCGAAAACAAAAAAACAAAAAAAAAAGCAAGAAAATTGAATTGACCTTATAATGAAAATGAAGAAACACTGAGCAATAGATTCTGATACTGAATCGACAGAACAGTGAAATTTGACATAAAGCTTATTGCTTGTGATAGAGTGATTATTCTGTTCTTGTAGTTGTTGTTGTTGTTGACAACTTATACAGTCGAACATGGGAAACTCGAATTCCTCGGGGATTGAAAAATTTTCGTGTCAGTTTATTTTACAAAGGAAAAGAAGGCCTCCTAAGGGGACATAAACATGACGACATTAAAATTGTCCAATCTTAACAGTATTCTAAGAATTAACATCCCTCAGTTCATCCCTACGATCTATGGTTCATCAACATAACATTATTCATGAAATCCTTGTGCGTGATACCCCCCCCCCCCTCCCTCCTCCCCGGACGCTCTGTTGCTGTGCGTGCATCATGTCATGTAATGGCTATGCATACTCCTTGCGATACAGATAGTGAGGCAGCATATGTGGCCTAGTCCCCACTCAGTTAGGATCTACCACACCACTCTGCTCCCAGCGAGCCATCTTCAGTAAGGCCCAAATTTAAACCTACATTATACAATACCTATCTATACTACTCCCGCATGCCTTTTCCTTATCATCGTCAGCATGAGGCGAGCAAAATAATAATAATAATAATAATAAATTAAAAATGGGCCTAATTAGGCATTCAGCCGCTTTGAAATCCGGTAGGTGATGACAAAATCTTCGAGGAATCTGTTTTGAGAGTTTAAGAAATGCATATTAGCAATGCAAAAAAAAAAAAAAAGGAATTTAAACGGGGTCGATTGTGGAGTTCGTCGTTTCCGTGAATTCGAGTTTTCTGTGCTCGACAGTACATAACAATAATTATCTTCCTTATATCTTATGTCTGTCGGTCCAGTAACATTTTCTTCATCGACTTTTTTTTTGTAACCACTCTGGATCGGGCAAAACTAGTCAACAGAAAAGCAGAATTACCGTATGTCACTTTCTCCTGTCATCTCTCTGGGAAAGTACCGATAGGCCCATCTTCAAAATGGATGTATTTTGCTCTAACTTTTTGCAAGTTTTTGCCTGCCTAAAAACGATAGAACGTTACCTAGCTTATCGATTCGGTTTTAGGCCTGCGTAAGGTGGTGTGCGGGATGGTGGTACATGTGGCGAGTATGTGCTCCCGTATGTTTTATTGATTGTGATAAATTTGTCAATGATAAAAGAAAGGCAATTACCTAATTTCAGCCATTAATACATAAAACAATAATAATGGCCTATGCTAAACATTGTTTTGAATGTGCTAGACCTATATTAAACAAGATGGTAAATCTCAAGAACAGACTCAATGCCATGTTTGGGTCATGGACATTGAAAATTCACAAAAATACTATTTCATATGCATTGTATATTTAAATGTCTCGCAGCGAGTCAAAATGAGACGTATGTCGATTTTTCATCACATCGGGGTTTTTGGTATCATGTGAAAGCTTATTTCATTCATACCCTTTCAGATGGTGAAAAAAGTTTTGAGCTAGTTTTATCCTAGCCAGAGATACTGCAGTGTAAAGAGAAGATCGGGACTCTCTTCCCCCCCCCCCTCCCCCCCAGCAATGACCAAAATTTCGAGAAAATTGAGTTTAAGTCAACGGTCTAATGCATAAATCTACATACTACAACCCAGCCTAATTTTAATGAGGAAATAATTGCTAAATCTATCATGTTCTGAGATGAATACACTTTCGATTTCTGCAATAATATATACATATATCGATGTCTGACCCCCTTCATCACACTCAAAGTTCGATTTCTAGGTTCTAGCCCAGCGACTTACGTCTCATTTCGATTGGCCGCGAGACAAATCAGACAGAGTTTTGATAAATGTCGTGACAAATATTTTAGAGAAGCTCAATATTTCCATATTTAGTATTTAGAAAGTGGAAAATATGCCACCGCTCAACACAAATCAT
>JBCAUA010083783.1:0-10689 GCA_038406235.1 Peronia verruculata | reverse complement strand
CTCACTTTCTTTAAAAACAGTGCAAAACCAGAGGTTGTAAGTCGCATTTGAGGGGAACTCGCTATTCCGGGGTACTTTACAAAGAGAAATATATCCGTCACTGAGTAAAAAGTGGCAACAGAGGGGAGGTCGTTCTTGAGGGGTTTCACTGTATGTGTATATATATATATATATATATTTCTCTCTCTCTATATATATATATTTCTGTGTGTGTCTGATGGAGATTATCTTGAACTAAGACAGTGATAGAATTATAATAATCCTACCTAGCATATCCTGTTCCTATCTTATCCAATCTTACCATCCAATGTTATCCACTAAACCTGTTTTATGTGATAGAATTATGATGATCCTACCTTGCCCGTCCTCTTCCTATCTTATCGAAATTTACCTCCAAATTTACACACTTAACATTTCATACGCAGACAAACCCTTGTCTATTACATCTGACTTTAATGATCCATCAATCCCTACAATCCTAAACTGTACATCCTAATTTCCTATTCTACCCACTCTTACTTTCCAAACCTGTCTGATTCTCCCTATTCTATTCAACCCAGTTTTCCTGTACCATCCATGCTTACTTTCCTACTTCTCTGGCCTCGGGGGCCTAGGTTAATAAGTAGGTTCTCTGCTTCCACCTGCAGATGGCGTAAGCCCACCATCAGTAAGGTTTCTCTCATGGAGTACCTACTTTCCTCTCGATGATTCCGATACAGTACAAATGACAATTTTGACAGGAAATATGGGCAGGACTGTAGCCTATGAGATAGGAAAGTAGAACTGAATGAGAACGGAAAGTTGAATTGCCTGGATTCAGAAAGAAGAGTTGGATATGGTAGGCAGATATTATTGGGTGGAATAGGCATACTGGTTCTACTTTCCTATCTCATACAGTCCTGCCCACATCTCCTGTCAAGATTGTCATTTGTACTGTATCAGAATCATTGATCTTAAAAAAACTCATTCAGAATCTCCTTGTGATTACATGATAGAGATCAAAGCTCTCATTGTTTAACATTGTGAGTTGTCCAGGATTCACATCCCTAGATGCCTTATAATTCAAGGACTTTTCAAGGACTTTCTGATTGTTTATAAGGACTTCATGAAGCCGAATATCTTCAAACGCGCATAGATGTTTATGAGTGTGTAATGATAATATCTGCTGACCAGACTTACACGTAGGCTTATACATGAACAATAGATGGTATTGCAGATCTCACACTGGATCTGCACTCTTAGTAAGAGTCTTAAGGATGTTGAAACTCACTCTGACAAAGTAATTAACAGGTTAGATGAGAGTCAGTCTGTGTTTAGAATCAAACCCATTTCGCTAGCTGTGTGACTAATTGGTAAAAAAAAATAAAAAATCCTGGCATCTTACAACTGCTCTTGATAAATATAACCAAAGATTCAAGTTAAGATGTAAAATTCCATTTAAAAGGCATGAAACTGTGCACAGTTATTTATTTTTATATTTATTTTCTTTTCTGATGTATGTGTAACTGTATGGATACAGTAGTGTGTTGCAGCATTTGCATTGGGTATATAATTTAAACAAATCTGTACTGTCACAATTTCCATAAATTAAGAATGACCATAGTCTGACATGCACAGATCTACATGAGAAAGCCAACTCTGGAAATAGCATCTGTCTAAATGTAACCCGTCTTTCAGTTAATTAATACGGTAAAGCTAGATTTTGGTAAAACTCATTTAAAATGCAGTTGGCTTTTACACTTTACAATTCATTAAATCTCACTGCAACTGGATCTAGATCTTTCTAATTTGTTACTTGCTCACCTGCATCAAAGCTACTTTTTTTTTCTGTCTCTTATAAAAACCCCTAATATGTAGACGATATATTTTCAAGCAGGTCTAGATCTAGATCTAGAATTACAGGTACGCAGCAAAAAGGTTGCGTAACACTAATAAGTAGATCTAGATCTAGATCTACGTAAGATTAAGAACATTACAAGGTGACAAGATGATGGCGCGACTATATTATTTCTATACATGAACACTCTCTTTTTAGATTTACTCAGTCTAGATCTACTTCTTTCTCTTACTAGATCTAGCGCTACAACAGATCTAGATTTAGACCTAGTTCTAGATTTACATCCCTGTAGATTGTGGAATACCAAGCAGAAGATCTTGACGAGATCTCAGTCTGTAGGCCAATACACTAGATCTAGATCATGTTCTCTTTCTGTTCATATAGAATCTAGCTACTCATGACGGGATTGTCAAGTGATAGTCTATTACAGTTTTTACAGTCTTTTAATAGCATACGACCGCTGGTCTCCGTGTTGAGGTCTAGATCTTTGACTTCGAGTGTGTATACGTGATTCGAGATCCCAACACAAATCCACACTGCTGTTGTCCATTTGTATTTTTGTTCCAGGCCTGTGCACAAGACCTTCATACGTTCATTTTCGCTTTCTTCGTTCCGCAAATGTATCAAAGCGTCGACAGGCTGCAAGACGTTTCTGACCATCATTCTTTTCCTCTTAAGTGCAACGTTTGAAATTTCCTGACTAATGATTCGATCTAATTCCCCCCAATATCTATCAGAATTACGACTAAAAACTGGCGCCGTCAAACCGCACTGGACCTGAGTAGGCCTAGACTACGCTAGATCCACAATGAATGAAACAAAGAAAATTATTGACATCCGGGCACCCTTGATTGGAAACTTACTTACGGCAAATGTAAAATAGGCTTATGGATAGGCTGTCGGGCGTGTTCGGAAGGCGGAAAAGTAAAAAAAAAAAAAAAAAACAATTGGTCATTGAACAAAATTGACCACCCGTCCAAAAATATAAGGACTTTTCAAGGACTTTGGCAACAATTTTAAAATTCAAGGACTTTTCAAGGCCTTTTTCATTACCTTCCACAAACCACATATCTATATTGCTGTAAATAATTTGTGTTTATAAAAGGCATATGTTTTGTAGCACCAAACTTAATGTTTGTAATAAATCGCTGAAGTTTCAATTGTTAATCTCTGGATGGTCATTCTGAATCATTACATTTACAAAACTGATCTATGCCATGTATGAACTCCACGTGTGCATGCAAAAATCTAACTAAACAACTATTAGTTTCAATACAGAACATACAGTGAATGTTCAAAGGTTCTGGCAGTCATACTCAGCCAAAATTTTAACAAATTATATTAACAAGAAGTAAAGTTATTTCCAGGGAGAATTTCTTGCAATGAGATAGACATCAAAAGATGTGGATAAATATTAATGAGACAGAACATCATGCAGATAGATAGTTAGACTGACAAGTTAATGAACAGACAGAAAGGAAAACAGACAATCAAACAGAGATAGACAAGCAGGCAAAGAAAAAGAGAGACAGACACAGACAGGAAAACATACAGAAAAATCAATGCTGGCTGGGGAGAAGCAGGAGAGCTGATTTCCTAAAAAAAAAATACCTAAAAAATCTACCTGTCCTAACATTGTCTTCTGAGGCAACTGGAATAAGATGCTTCAAAACCTATCTGCGTTGTTATTGTATTCTGAGAAAAGGGTAGACGTCCAAGTACAAAACAATCCTTGTTATAATGACATCTTAAAAACCATTAAAATAAGTCATTATAAAAGGAAATCAATAAAAGAGATAAAGACTATTTAGGCATAATGAAATTGCCTATATCCTTAGACCTTGCAACTACAAAGCCCCCACACATACTTACAATACAATACACTGTGTCTCCACCAGTTATACATTCGGCAACAGTAGGCCTAGGAAAGTAGTTTAACTAGACATGCTGTCCAGAACAAAGCCTGTGTGCCATGCAAAAAAGTGGCACCAGCCTGCCCAGATAGGTGAAAGGTGCAAATGACGGACAATCCCCTTTATTTACTTTTACGATGAACTTCATGTCGGTCAGGGGGGGAGAACTATCAGATGTGATATCATAAGAGGGATGACACCAATGTAATGTTGACATAGAAAATTTTAATGAGTGTTTATACAGAAAAGAAAAGGGAGGACTCAAAAAGTATGTCACCATGAGAAGCATATTGATATAATACATACAATATTGATATATGTGTAATATAATGTAATGTAGTAAGACATCTTGAAACCTATTTGTCTTTGCTCTGTAGTCTAAGGGGACTATAAATTTCCATGAAATATCTCAAAATCTATCTGTCTTTGTACCATGTCATAAAAGTCTGTAGGAATCCTTAAAAAAAGACATTTCAAAATCTATCTGTGGTGTAAGACAAACTAAAATCTACCAGTGCTTGCATTGTGCAGTGCGACACCCAAAAACCAGCCTGGGTGGTAAGATATCCTAAAACTGATCTGTGTAATAAGTCACTCCAAACACACTTAATTAGTAAGAAATCCCACAACCTACATACTTACTAAAACACCCCAAAACCTACCTGTGCTCATATCGTTTCCTACAGACTGGGTAGAAGTCCATAAATTGTCAGAAGAAGGGTAGGCAGTAGCTCTCCCGCTGTGCCTCTCAGTCCTAGAGCTGCGGTATGGGGAAAAAGCCAAGGCGGAAGGATGATGTTGATACTCCGCAGGGTTGAAGTTATACCTGAAAGCTTCATCCAAACTGTGATCATTCGGTTCTGTCAAGCATTGCTGGAGAGTCTTCACAAATACCTGTGCAAAAGAAACAAAATGACATGCCATCATTGTCATCTGGCTACTGCAGCAAAACCCATAATGGGCTTATGGACTTGGAAACTGCTGAATGTATCCATTTTATTGTTGCTTAAAGATTTGTGTTTCTACTTATATAAAGCTGGAAAAAACTCATTATGTTTGAAATTTTTCTAAAAAGGCGTTAATAACTAAACAGTCAAGTCATGAGAGTGTTGATCCATAAGTGTTCATTCGATAAAACAACAAATATATTTTCTTTGAGTAACAATTACGTTAATTACCCAAAGTATCAACAGCAAGGTGTGCACACTTGCGATACACTTAAGTTGAGTATTGGTTTGAACTATATTTAATCCATTATGTGCCTTTGCAAAGGACAGGTAAAAAATTCATTTAAAATGAAAAATCAAGAACAAACCTCATTGTTTCTCTCAGTTTCTTTCATTTGAACACCTTTTATGTAATATATGTGAAATCCATAGGGAATTTCAGCTGTGGGCATAAATGGGTTAAATAAGGTACCGGCCATGTGACCACAATAGGCCCAAAAGTTAACAGGCCATAAAACAGCCTCATAATTTGATAATAACATAGGCAAGTAGCTCTGTTGGCTTGTGAACAGTGCTCCCCACACACATTTTTTAGTAACGAAATGAATCTGGATGGAAATGGTCACCTAGCCCAAATCCATATTAACTTTTCCACATGGCCACAATAGTCACTCTGTTTCAATAATTCCCCATGAAGGTCATGGTTCTCTTTTAGTTTTATATAAATATCTTGAATATCAAGACCTAGATCTTCAATGAATAACTAAATACGAGACAACATATTATAAAATAAGCAAACAATGAATTAGAAAAAGGTGGAAACTTGCTAAGTTGATAGAATGTTGAATTTGTTTGCCACCTGGAACTTCTGCACATGGCAACAAAAACAAAATTTATATCCTCAGATTTGTTACTTTCATTACTGATATCATCATCCATCTATTCATCAACAAACCTGTCACGTGACAGCCATCTTTCCTTACCCACTAGCACTAACACAACCTCAACCAGCATTCCCGAGCACATGAGATATAAAAGAATTATGGGTAAACAAGAAAAAAAAAAGTTATTTTGTTCTCTCTTATTCAAGTTACTTGATGTAAAATTCCAGACATTTCATTGTGAAATGATTTTTTTTTTCTTATGATAATTTATGCACAATTTTGTGTTGCATACGTTTGAAATCAAGACAATAAAAATCATTTTTTGCATCTATGCTATGGTTATTTCATACTTCCAAAGGTCAAGCAAAGGAAAAGGACATGACTGACTGATTAACATGGTTTGCTAAATATTGTAATTTTTGTCTAAAGAGTTATGGTATCTTCTACCATGTTTGAAACTAAATTTTCCAAGATTACAAAGATCTAGAAATGATTTGACACCAGTTTACATTTCTGTTCCTTCATTTTCTCATGTATCTACCCATCTGTCCATTCATTTTTCGAACTGCACTGTTCTCCCTTCCTCTGTCCATCTATCTGTCCACCCATTCATCTATCTACCTATCCATTCACCCTGATGATATGAATGGCAATTCGGCTAAGGCTCAAAGTATATTAGTTTGGACATTCTTACTCACAGACTTTTTATTAGGGTCCTCTTCATTAATACAAACATACACCGTCTTCAGAGTGAAGTCTTCATGTTTGGATCGGAAAAAAATGATGGCCTCCATTAGTGCCTGAGCCACTTTGACTGGCGGATAGGCCAGTTTGCCAGTTCCTAATGGTGGAATGAGAACACTTTGAAATCCATTGAGATTGGCCAGATCTAAACATTCAGTGATACCGTTTCGCAGGATCTGAAACCAATATATTAATAAACATTAATTCGTTTTCGTCATTTTGCATTATAACATCTTCACATGCTGAACTCTTGTACTGTTTAAATTTTCATGCCTCTAAACCTTCATATTTATAAAATTTACCCTTGTTTATACCATGAGTGTCACTAGAGAGATAATTAACCTGTGTTTCAAATGATTGATTTATTTTCTGAAATGTGACAAATTAGACCAATAGATTAAATAACTAAATGATGAATATCTGATGGGGAGTTGGCAGGCAAACAGTATTAAATTATCTCATTCAAGTCTGGAGAAAACTGAGTCTTCTATGTATCTCCTGTCTGTGTTTGTTACTGTTGAAACTGAATTATAGACATATTTCAAGTTTGCATTTCAATTCCCTTCTAGGATAAAGATTTAATAGGCAGCAGCATATCACTACCCTTGGAAATAGGACAGGGTTAATTAAAAAAAACAAAAGACTTTATGCTCATCTTTTGATTCCACCTTAATCACAATGTAGTTTTGAGAGCATATACAATAAATGTAACTTATGAAAACCAGCATCTAAATATTGACGAATATCTAGCAATTCATAATTGACACTTTTTACCCATTATATTTACAAAATTGTTTATATCTGGACTCTCCATGGATGCCTGCCAAAATTCTGACTAAAGTAGCTCAAGTTTCAACACAAAATAAACATTGAATGTTTTGACATTGCAAAAAACTAATTCCTCATCAAAATTCTGTAATAATACATAAGCCAGAAGTAGAGTTATTTCCGTACAACTTCTTGCAAGAAATGGACATAGAAAGACTTCCAGACAGACATTCAGAAAGAGAAAAACATACAAACAAAAAGACAGACAGGCTGTTGAACAGACAAGCAAACAGACAAACAAACTGACACAGGCAGACAACAAGAGAGACAGTCAGAAGCAGAAAGACAGACAGACACGGCAGACAGACAAGTTGAAACATCACGACAAGCAGATATGCAGACAGACAAACATATTGACAGAGGCAGATAGAAGGGCCGAACAAAATGACAGAAAGACATAGACAAGCAAACAAATAGACATAGAGATTACAAAATGATAGATAAACAAATGTCTCGCAGCAGGTCAAAATGAAATGCATGTCAATTTTTCACCATATCGGGCTTTTGGTATCACGTGAAAGCTTATTTCATACCCTTCTAGTGTAGAAAAAAGTTCTTAAGTTCTGAGCTAGCTTTATTCTAGCCAGAGGTATTGCAGTTTAAAGATACAAGGAGGGACACCCAGCAATGACTGAAATTCTGAAAAATTGAGTTTTAAATGAATGGTTGAACACATAAACCTACATATCTACCTCACAAAAAAAAAAAAAAAAAGCAATTTTAATGAAGAAATATTTATAAATCAAGGGTATGGCTGATATTGTTTTGTTCAGAAATGAATGTACTTTTGATTTCTGCAGTTAAACAAAAATTGATATCTGACCCCCTTCATCACATTTAGAGACCAATTTCTTGGTTCTAGCCCAGCAACTTACATCTCATTTCGACTGGCCGCGAAACAAATTAATATAGATGCATGACAAAGGTTGTGATTTCAAGCCTTTTCAAAAAAAAAAAATTGACGTTGATGATGCTGAAATGGAGTAGCTGATGACAAATTAAGATGATAATTCTATTAAATGTTCTTTCTTCACCTCCTCATTTCCATCTTGCCACATGCGGAGACTGATGAACATCAGACGCTTAAAGTTGCTCATGTTGCCACTCAAGGTCATGACAACCTGGCCATGATCTAGTTCTTTGCCCTGATTGACCTAGTTAGAATTAAAATGAAAGAGCAAATCAACAGGACATGGGATCACGGAGACTAACAAATACCTCAATTTTGCAAGCAACATCCATCTATCTGTCCATTCATTGTCCATCCCTCATTCTATCCATGCATCCATCCACACCAACCTATCCAGCTATCAGCCCATTCACCCATCCATCCTCTATCCATCCATCCATCCATCCATCCATCCATCCATCCATCCATCCATCCATCCACCCACTCACCCACCCACCCAGGCCTTACAATATTCAGCTCTTTCTGTATATTTGGTCCACCTTCATGTAGAATAATGGATGACAAGAGACCCCTCCTGAGATCCTTACTGCGGTGGATGGTACTGACGCACACATCAGCCTGATAGAACATTATAGAAAAGAATATTTTTCTTCATTTCTCCGAACTTATAACTTATAAGGGAAACTATATATATAGGGGCCTACTTGGATAAGGAGTCTACATACAGAATTCAGGGCCACCAAGCTAACTAGGAGGCAATGAAGAAGATCACCAACAAAGACTAGATGAAGGAGCACTTTGAGATCCCAGGCTCCATAAAGATGATGATGAATAACTTACAGCGTGTAGCTAACTAATATCATTGGCAAAAACTAGCAATTTGCCCTAGATCTACAAGATGCTACTGATGCTGCCAACAGCAAGAAAATTAGCAAGTAAATATTGTAAAAAAAAAAAAAACTATTACATGTGTTATTATATTAATAGTTTTTTTTTTTGTGTGCATATCTACCATCTTATTTAAACACTCTCGTGGTCTCATTTTAGAATAATAGAATGCTAGAACTTTTTACATGCAGTTTGTATGTATTATATATGCAAGAAGATTATATGCAAGTGAATGTATGGTCAATATTTATTACTATTATGCTTAATTTAGTTTTATTTCGATAATTTTTTAATCTAGCTTGTTTCACACTGTATAAATATTTCTTCTTGGGGAAAATCTGGTTGTCTTATTGTATCTTATTTTAAATGTTATCGTTATAATGACAAAATGGCAATAGTGCTGGACATTGCTGTTATGTACCTATCTGAGTAAATTTTGTGGTCACAAAAAATAGCAGTTCCACTGGATGTTTAAACAACAGCAGAAAAGATGATGTTATAGTGAAGATAGTAGCCTGAAAAATATTGCTATAACAAGAGATAAATGAGCTAGATGTTGAAGAAATACAGGCATTAAACTTTTAAATATTGCAGTAATACATATAATAGACTAGTAGATTCTGTAGATATTGTAGTAAAACAGGCAATAGACTAGTAAATATTGCAGTAAAACAGGCAATAGACTTGTAGATACTGCAGTAAAAAAGGCATTAAGCTAGTAGATATTGCAGTAAAAGATGTTATATGAGCTGTATTATCATCACTGCGAAGAGACAGGAAAACTTAAGTTCATGTTGCACAAGCAGATATAGTTAGCTAACTGGATATTTCTGTAACAAAAGAAGAAGTGGGCAAGCTACATATTGTGCTGTACAGAAAGGTATGTTGAGTAAATCAAAGACAAAACACTACAAACAAGGACAATTTCTTTTTTAAGAAAGCTACATATTTCTGGAACTGAAATAGAGAGCAAAAAAAAAAAAAGAATATGGCTGTAAGACAAAGGATATAGTCAGTCAGTGAATGCTGTGATACCAGCAATAGAAACAATATAGAGGCCTTGGCTGCTAAATGCTGCTGTGATAGAGTGGTATATGCATGTAAAAAAAACAAAACAACAACAAAAAGAACTAAGTTTGACTGTTAAGCAAATTTATTTCTGCCAACAGCCACACAGTTTGACTTATTATAGTGAAGCAATATTTCTTGTTCTTATGCTAGTGTGATTTTTCAAAAAATTCCTTTTTCAGGACAAATTAAGTCTCTTTTATTTTATCTTGGATATAGCTGTAAAAGCCCATTGCAATTTGCATTTTATATGAGTCTGCAATGTACCGCTGACATACACGACCATGTCTGGAGCTCCACAACAGGCTCATCAGAAAACTGGGATTTTAGCAAAATCAAAAACAGAGAACAAGAAAAAAAATTGCTGATCTGCTAAAATCCTCCAATATTACTTACTTATATTCTTTCAAGATTTTGGGTTTTTCTTCGTTAGGCTTGTGAATACAAAATTATATATAATACATTAGATGGCATAAAAAGTTAACAAGGTGTGTATATAATTTCTGGACAATTCATCTGATTTAGAGGTAGCTTCTGTCACCTTCACAGTAATCTCTTTGTGCAGCAAAATATATCTTCCAGCATATCTGCAAAGTTGCTTCGGTGACTCTGCTGGTAGACCTTCGGGGATACCAGAGCTCAGAGGAACCGTGCAAGGTGCACGCTTTCA
>JBCAUA010083772.1:0-10689 GCA_038406235.1 Peronia verruculata | reverse complement strand
ATATTTTAGTCCCAAAACCTTATTTTCAGGACACCCCCCCCCCCCCAAGAAGAGAAGAACAGAGCAGAAATAAAACTTTTATATTATTTACCCAGACAACTGAAACTGTCTGTGCTTGTTTCCATTTCACTGGCACTCTTGTCAATGCTTTCTGTGAGGGAACAGGCATCCTCATTTGATGACCTTTTCTGTGGAGAGCTCTCATCCGTGGATTTGATCGGGGACAAATTTTCCAGCTGCTCGGACAGAAACGAGGGCTTCCTCTTCAGTCCTTGCTGGGAAGGATCTTGACTGAGGGAGGCTGATGACAACTTTGGTGACGAGCTTAGGTTCTGATTGAAGTTCTCAGAACTAGATTGCCAATCTCTGTTGATATCAGCAACTCCTTTTGTGAAATCTTGTTGTGGAAGAGGTTCAGAGGCTTGACTGACTATCTGTGCAGCAGTTTGGCTGGACAAAGTTTCTATGTCTCCAGATTTTTCCTCTGAAGCGACAGCAGCTAATGCTGAGACCGATGGTTCTGCAGGTTTACTGGAAGCTTGTTCTCTATCTGACTCACTGATTTCATCCGCAGACTGACCAGCAGCTAGTCGAGCTATGGCTGCCATGATGGGATTGGTATTCTCATTGATCTTTGTCTCTCTTAAATAGAGGTCATCATCAGTTGGACAATCCTTCCTGGTCTGATCATCTGATCCAAATAACTTAGGGCTGGATTTTCCCTTAGGTTTGGAGTCAGTCTTTGAGTCAGAATCACTGCTACTTTTCTTTCCATTGCTCCCCTTGGTGGTTCCACTTCCTGCATCATTGTCCGAGGTTTCTGGGGTAAAATCTTTTGGAAAGGACTTTGCCTTCTTCTTGTTGAAAATGTCTCTCTCATCTATGGCCTGCATGAAAGATGAAAATTTAAAGAATAATTGGTAACAACACTTCAAGAAAAAAAAAAGCATCAGCGGTGATGCGCTTTGGGTTGATCATTGTGAAAGAGAGAGAATATATAGAATTGAGTTTGTATGAAGTTCCTATAAAGGATCAAATGCGCAGTCATTTTAATATATGATAGTTATGATTTTTTTTTAAACTGATGAAATAATTAAAGCATAACCACACAGACTAGTTCGCACAAAGATTGCCACGACAACTGAAGTGATATTTAATCTGTATATAGAGATAAAAAATATACAAAGTTTTAAATGTTATCTGCCTTAGTCATGAATGCTCTTTTATAGATCCTTTCCATGTTGGTGTTTACTTCCGTGTTTCGAGTGCGATTTTTTGTGGGGCGGATGCGGAAGCGAAACATCATAAGTGATTTACTTCCATCACTGAAATGCGAACAATAGAATGTGGGGCAGACGTGGAAGCGAAACATCATAAGTGATTTATGTCCGTGTTTGAAATGCAAACAATAGTATGTGGGGCGGACGCGGAAGCGAAACGTCATAAGTGAATGACCTATAACGTGTAGTGAACTTGGCATGCTTCAAATGCACTATGACTGAAAATCCCATGATGCCTCACAATAATTTCTGCTTGAGTTGCAAAAGTGCTCCAGTGGCAAACAGTTCACTCTTACCTGTAGCCAGTTGGCTCCATAGTGACGTCTCAATTCCTCAATTTCCTTCTGAGTTTTCTTCACTTCTTCTTTGCGGGCTCTCACCTGACTGTCCAGACTGCCAGGACCTGGGGATGTACCTGGGAAGGGACACACAAAGCTGTAATTTATCCATCACAATGTGTAAGCTGTTTTTCTGTAAGATCTTTGTACTCAGTCCTATTACTTCCCTTTACCAGACAAAAGAGGGATTGGACAAGCAATGCAAGGAGGAAAAAAAAAAATCTCTTTTGCACCCTTTGCTTGAAACATACACCATGAAAAATTCCAGAAAAATTATGATGTAAAGGGAATGTATTCTTCTCATTGTTATAATTTTATCAAATGTTTTTTCGCATCCATAACTTTTGAAGGACAGGAAGAAAAAGGATATTTTCCTCTTTACATTACTTGTTAAACATTCTTTTGTTGTCTGGCAAACGGAAGTAACAGGACTGGTCAAAATGATCTTCCTCTACTTGAGTCCCTCTTTTGGGAGGGGCAGATAATCTGCCAAACGACCTCCCGTTCTTCTGGAAACATAATGCTTTTATACAAATAAGTCTCAGAGAAAATGGCACGATAGACAACACAATTCCCTTATGAAGATTGTAAAATGTTCTAAGCCTGTACAGTATGGGGACAGACACCATACAAACACTCACAATCATTATAATTATGAGTATTTTATTTTAAAATTATTATTCCTGTGGGGATCTTTCACTCTTTTCAAAAGACTGGAAAAAAAAAAAAGTTTGTGACGACTTTATTTTTAAAAGTTGGTATGAAGTATGAATGAAAAAAAGAGGCTCTGATCTATTTTTTGTCGAGAATAAAGTTCTAGCACACCCTACGAATTTCTAAGATGCTGTATTTTCTATGCAGTAAATTACTACACAGAGAGATCGTTGTGTTCAGTCCTATTACTTACCTTCACCAGACAAAAGAGGGATTGAACAAGTAGTGTAAAGAAGGAAAAAATGATTTTTGTGCCCTTTCCTTGAGATATACATGATGAAAAATTCCAAACAAATTATGGTGTAAAGAGAATGTTGTCTTCTTCTTGTTATAATTTTATCAAATTTTTTGGTGATCAGTCTTTTGAATGGCAAGCAGTAAAAGGATTTTTTCCTCTTTACACTGCCTGCTCAACACCTCTTTTGTCTGGCAAAGGGAGTAAAAAAAAAAATGGTCAAAATGATCTAACCTTACATGAATCCTTCTTTTGGAAAGGGCAGATAATCTGCGAAACCATCTCCTATTAAATTCAATAATATGAGCCTGCTAGGATCATGAGAATGAGGTCCTATCAAGAATGGGTATTGTGATCCATTGTATCCAGTCAGATTTGTACATACTACAATACTGACCTGGTGTAGCATCACGACTGGAGCAAGCATCACCACTGGTATCCATATCTGCAATTTCCATTCTTCGAGCTTTCAGTTTTTTGCGCTTGGTTTTCTTAGGTGATTTAGGGGAGGCGATGACATCAGTGCTGTCAAAAGATATGAAAAGTAATGAATAAACACAGAATATTGAACATTCAAGGTTCTAACAATGTTAAAAATACATGTAATAATACACATCAGATAAAAAAATCATGAATATCTTTTCAGGTTTCTACAAAGGACAGAAAATGTGACTGTTTTTGTAATTGCTGGTTATACTGAATTATACCCCACTGCCACAACAAAAGACATTGTTCAGGGATGTCAAACTGTTTTCACAAAAAAAAAAAGTCGGAAAATTTTGCCCCACACCACCCCCCCTCCCCCCTTATTTTTTCACAGCAACTGGCGCTGTCCGGTTACTAGAGTAAGACTTTACAAAAAAAAAAAATCTTAGAGTTTTCGTGCTAGAAGTTTCTTGTGAGAGAAGTTTGCAGTTTTCACAAGATCCTGGGATAGGACTATAAAATTATGCAGCTAGTGGCAATTCCAAGAACTAAAATGATCCCTCAGGCAGTGCCATCATCACAATCAATAAACCATCAAGTGTCACTTGATCTAGATCTATTTTCTTGATCACGAACAGCTGCCTCTTACACTAGTCTTTCTAAGATCAAGGGCACATTATTTGTTATTGTCAATACTCTGCTGTGCTGATTAAATCAACAACTCTCACACATCCACTTGACTGCATGTTTTTGGATGCGAGGAATTAAGTGCTAGGAACTTTGATCTCAATCTTCAAACAACTGCTGAACAACAGTCCGACTGTCTTGCGGAAATAGGCAATAACCCGGCTAACCTTCTGTCTGCAGACGCATGTTCGGATAACTCTTTCCCACTTCCGATTTCACTGCCATCATGAGGAATTTGTATCGCAAATTATTATGAAACCGTGATTGCCATGTGGATTCCACAAAAATTGTCAGTTGGTCGGCCAAAAGTAGGACAGTCAGTGACAACAAAAAAAGTCAGAATTCTGACTAAAGTCGAAAGTTTGGCATCCCTGATTGTTGGACGATGGATTGAATGAATGTTTCAGTCTGCAATTGAAAATGGAGAGTCAGAACAAAATTTGTCTTTAAAAAAGAGCCATTGGTATAGTTGTAGCTAATACAAACCTGTCATTTTCATTTTCCGTGCCAATGCCGGAAGAAGGTGACAGCCCGTAGTCGCTATCCAGATCTGTTGCTCTGTTCCTTGGTCGAGCTGCCCCAGTAGTGGATGGTAGCGGCCGTTGGTTCTTCATGTGCTGTCTTTGGATGGCAGAAAAATGCTGCGAGGAAAACAAAGACATGTGACAAAAATGAAACTGAGACCATGTCCCTTTATATACCAAGCTTTGTTCAGAAGGTCTATCTATGAAAAGTTTATAGTTGTCTGCATTAGAAAATCAACTGGGCACCTACAAAGCCAGAGACAATGCTGGGTTTTATTTCACATTAAATCCATTCTTGTAAGACTAAATACAAAATTTGGAAAGAGTTAAATTTCAGAATGAAGTCGATCCAGTTTAATTGTTCCTACATTAAACCATGGTTCATAGATCTGCCAGATATCAATAGAAGATCATCCATATTCCTAGGGAAAATCTAATCACCCCCATTGTGTTATTCTGAAGGAATCAGTGTATTTAAAACTCTACCAAATGCAATACAATATTATGGATCAATAATAATAACTTTCAGTCTGCTGTTTGACAGAAATTGAAATAGTAAATAGTAACACAATGACACAATTTAAAAAAAAAAAAAAAAGGGGAATTAGGTCATAGAAAGATTTTATTTAAGGGAAAAAAAAAAAAAAAAGAAAAGAAAAGACAAAGTTGCAAATTTAAAATTAGGACATGATACAAAAAACAAAAACAAAAAAGCAAAAAAGCCTCATGAGATGGTCCAATTAATGATTTACTGTTATGATGGATTGAAATATAAAAAATAACACAATGGCAAACGGAACTTACAGATATTTCTGATAGGGTTAGCTTTTTCCTGTCCAGTTCAAACTGCAAAAACAGAAATAATAACAGAAGTGTCAGAATATTATTACTTGGAAAACCACAATGGCTGTCTTCATAGTCTGTCACAAACAACATGTCCACTCTGTCACACATAAGGCAGCCGTACACGGCCACAAGAGGAGAGACAACATTTGGAATCTGTGCATGATGATTCAAAAACACAAACGAAATAACAAAACATGCAACAACTGTCAGAAAAAAAAACAACAAAAAACACTGGGCGCTTAAATACAAGAATGCTTAATGAATTAAAAGCACCAAGAAGAACTTTTCAGAAAAGTAAAGAAAAAGAACTTTTCAGAAAAGTAAAGAAACAAGTGGTGAATTTTAGCTATTCTGATAATAAATCTGCACCATAACTTAGGTAAAACACTCCAGTCTGCCATAGAACTCCATTTTTCCCCCTCTATTTCAATGAAAAAAAATATACCCTTCCGAAAATTGCTTTCATTTTTTGGTGTCTTCTTACTTTTTCACTTGTTTTTACTTTCACAAATGTTTCTTACATTTTCATTTCTGGGAATTATTCACTGGATATTTCATACCTATTTCAGATGTGCATGATACAGACTGTCTGAAAAATAAACTACCTCATACTTTTAGGCATATTATTATGTAGATCAGCAACCTACAGGTGTGTGAGATACATCATCAGAACTGATGCAAACAACTTCTGGTTTTAATACAGAATCACATGATGTATTTGTTTTAAGAGTGAATGTGACAAGAGGACCAGAAAGAAATAGTCCCAGAAGAAGGAAAAAGGTTAACTCACCTCTACACTGACAGCTGGGGGAGCCAGGCAGGTCACTGTGAGGGGTCGGTGAAGTCGGTGGTAAAATATCGGGTTACCATCCAGTTGTAACTGCAGAATGAAACATCATTCAGTGAAAAGTGAAGTATTTCACTGCACTATCTTATTCAATATAATATCAAGATAATCTGTAAGATGTCTATATTAACACTGCCTTTCAGATCAAAATGCTTTCTGAATATCTAAAAGGCAAATGTACCACATTTCAAGATGTTTCTATCATATGCAATTATAAAACATATCAAGGAGAAAACTTACATTTTAGGAGGAATAATAAGATTAACGTTTTGCAAAATATTAGTATGATGTGTGCATTTAGGCATGATCAAACACAGATGAGTCAACTACAAAAGTATTATGCTGAATGGAGGTGCTAGAAGTTGACAATGAAAGCCAGAACTATTGTTATAAAAAGCTCTACTCATTTGTTTTCAGTTTGCACTGATCAGGTTTTGTCAGTTACTTCTTAGGCACTTGGAAAGGTTTATTTTACAAGCAAAAAAAGCCTGATTTACTTTCCTCTTAAACGGAATCCATGGATTAGGACACAATTTTCATAAATAATACCTAACATCACTCTCGTTAAGAAGAGAAGTGACTCAGGGCGAGGTATGGCTGAGCTTTGGAAAAGTGTTAAATTCCTACCTGTCGCAGTCTGATTAAGGCACCTAAAGGGTCCAGAAACCTGTGGTCATTCAGACAATTCTCCCCCAGATCTAATTCCTGTAGGCCAACCAATTCCTCTATTCCTGGAATGAAATTATAGATCAGCCACAGCCTTGAGAAAGATTCTGCCGTGACCTTCAGTACATACTTCATGGAAAAACCACATACGTCCTGCACTATTATAGGACAATTCAGAATTCATTTAAATCAGGCAACTCCAAACCATATATATGATGGACAAAGACTTCTTGATATGTATGTGCAACTTGAATCCAGCAGAATTATGTCAACGGGTAAATTTCTCTTCAGCTTCTCTCACTGAAAACTTGCAAAGCGAGACATCTACTGTGGCCAAGAATAATAAAGTAGACTGAAAATTCAGGAAGTTTGAGGAGGAAATACTTTCAGATGATAATTTTCAGGTAATACAAGTGATCTTGTGTGGGTAATTGAAATTTGTGGTACCTGTAGGATTAACTTTACCCATTTCTTTTGAATGCAAGCCTTAGAGAAACAACAAGAAACAAGAAGTAACTTTTTTTACCTCTGATGTTGTCCAGGTTGTTTCCTCTCAAAATAAGAGTTGTAAGGGATGATCGTGATGTCAAGGATACAGATGGGACTTCCGTAAGGGAGTTGTAAGCTAATGTAAGGCAAACTAAATCACCCATGAGCTGAAAATGCAAGATAAAAAAAAAAAAAAAAAGAATAGAATAGAATAGAATAGAATAAATACATGTATTTCACATTATTTCCATCTTGTTGTAAACAACTAAAAATTTCATGATATAACAGTATTTTCCAAAACAATTTGACACAAAGCAGAGCCTTACTTACAAAGGCACTTAGAGCAAACAGTAATAAAACAACAAAATTATAATTTTGTATTAAAGAAAATTATAACTTTGTATTAAATATCTATATTTTAAACCAACTAGATTCTTATTCATGTTCCTTAGCCTGTTTGTTTTCACCAGGCAGATGGGACAGACTGTCGAAAGTGCTATCTTACATCTATATTCGAGTCAAACAAGACAAGGTATTTCATTCATATCTGTGCCGACAATATTTGAGGATCGCTTGATATGATAGCAACAGGTCAGCAAAAGCAGATGGGTTTCTTCTATTTTCTTGTTACTGGTTTCCCTTGCTCATTGTTAGGATTGTGACTGTGGTGCCATTATATTCTACATTAAAGTTACAGCTCGCTGTACATCTATTAGAACTTTAAGCATATAATTTGCTCCATAGAAAACACTGCAAGTCTGTAATATATCAACAGCAGAAGAAATTACCTCCAGAAAGTCCCCACATGATTCCAGGGCATTATGGCTCAGGTCCAGCATCTCCACATAAGGCAGAAGTCGCTAGACAAGAACAAGAGAATGAACAATAATTGAATCAGAACTGCATTATATGAGAAAGATACAATGATAAAAAGCATGTGGCATTTTCAATGATTTTCTCTCTGTGAATCTATGGAAATATCAGCCCGGACTGTCAACTTCCATGAGTTTTCGATAATGCATCTGTAGTTACCATCATACTCTGGTGGGGAACAGTCATATTTTTTTTTATCAAAGATACTTCTTCACACTGAATCTCAGTGCTACAAGGAAGGTCATATATAGGGTCCACTTCATACCAACTCTTTAGAAGATTATCTTTAACGATGGAAATTTTTTTCTCTCAAATTCCTGTTGTTGAGTGATTTCCTAACCTTTCCCTATTTTCTTTCTTTCATTTGCCATAGATGTGAAACACCCATTCCCCTCTTTAAAAAAAAAAAAAAAAAAGGAAAAAGAAAATATTTTTGCCTCATTCAATATTTACAAGCAGAGGCCACAGCTTTCCCCTTTTCATAGCAATCGTCACTGGCATATTCAATTATCTAATTAAACAAGAAATCTTGTTTGTGTAAGACAAATTATTCACCCAATACCGTGTCTAGTTAACTTACCAAAGAATTATCCAGTGTAGTCAGACTATTACATGTGAGGGAAACAAATTTGAGATCTGGCCATGTCAAAGGGGCAGTCATGTCACCGCCACAATGTTCAAACAAGTCCTGCCAGGGAGCAAAAAACAGAACACAAAACAATTACCTTATCACTGAATTTTATATTGTTTCACTGCATAATGCAGCATAACACAGTTTGGCCATTCAATATTTCAAACACATCCTGATAATTGTCACAGGCTTTCTGGGTGTTGATGGATGTTGGTCGTGATGTTGTAAGTGGTGATCAGGCGGTGGATACAAATGAGATGCACAGTGATGAAGAAATAACAACAGGAATCCCAAACATCGAAATGATGCAAAATTTATTGCAGGTGACTGATTCCAATACAAATTCGAGGGCAGCTGTCCAACTCCGATGCGTACAGCACATAGAGCATTATACTTTCCTTCTCACTCTCCATCCCTTACACTTTCCAGCTGAGCCTTTATATAGACGCCAGTGTACCTCAAATTCTCCACAAGCATTCTCTCCAAGTCACATTCAGTACACACACACATGAAATTATGACATAGTACACATTGTGATGTACTACACATGCACAAGAAAAATCTTGTACATATGCGTACAGACTATCCCAGACATGTTCGATGACGCAATATTTCCACAGACCAGCATATGTACGCTCACAACACACACCCGCATGCACCCAACATGCACAATCATGATTCACTGCACTAATGTATCTGACTATCACACAAAAAGTAAGAGTTGCTGTGTTTTAGTGTCAACTGTAATGAACATTATTAGGGATATCAACTGTTTTCAGAAAATAAGTAACGAAATGTTTCAAGCTCTGTATTTACACACAATATGCTTGCAACAGTAAATAAAACTGTGCTATTGATGCCACCCCCTCCCCCTCCCACAAAAAACACCCCACTGAAACAGTTGGGACCAGCAATAAAGTTTTATAAAAGCCAAAAAATGAAGAAAATAAATATTAGTTTTATTACTACTGTATCAAATTTGACATTCCTGAATTAGCTTGTAACATAGCCTGAGTGCTACAGGAGGGTATACGAAATGCAAAACTAACCTTCAATTTCTCAACACATCTGACCAAGGTCATGGAGGTCAGAATACAGCGCAGTTTGTGCAAACCTTCAACCATGTGCAGTGGAATCTTGCGAAGCTGGAGAAATTTGACATTGTTGAAGCGGTGCAGGGAGATAGGTGAGCTGAGAGTGCCCGACGAATGAATTACCTGAAACAGTTTCAAATTTAATAAAGCACTGTTTTATCTCTTCAAATTAGAGACTGTACTACCAGACACTGATCTTCTCCCAAGAAGATGAATTCTGTTTCATGCCCCATTTGCAAGCTTTCTGGATGGATATCAGCTTTTATTCATATCGTTAACCCTCCAAGTGCTCATGGCCGATTTGAAGAGCCGTAAATATCATTCTGTGGTGTTACAGCTAATTTTATCAGCCGTACTGTGAATTGTTATTAGGTCAAGGTCAAAATCAATAAAGTTCAACGAATTAAAAAAAAAAAAAATTATCACATAGCAGTATATTCATTTTACTTTCAGAAAATGTATAGTGTTATGGCCTTTACTCTATTTTGGTATGCCTATTTCTAAGTATTTTCCCATACCAGATAAAATCTTTAATTTCCCCTGACACCACAGATTGTTTATTTTGACACTAGGAGGATTAATATCTTCACAAACAAGTGCCATTCAGCAAAGGCTTCAGTTTTGAACAATGAATTTTACCAACACTTGGTTTCTTTCCTCGTCGATTATGAACTTAATGCTCATAGTAAATCTAAAAACTGTGGTTTCAAATCTTCCCTTTGTCAAATGCTTTAAAAGGAAAAGTAATTATCCAAATTTAGAGAATAAACAAGAAAACGCAAAACACAGCGATATTTTCAAAATACTGTCAGGATAACAAAGATGCAAAAAGGTTGCGACTGCTGCTTGAACTTTAATTTCAACAATATACATACAGGGATGTCAATCTGTGTACATGAAAAAGTAGGAAAAGTTCCTGGCATATTCTTTAGCAATATGTAAAACTGAAGTACATTAATGACTAAATGATACTGGATTTGGGGCCAACAGAGAAATTACTGACAGCCAAAAAGTAGGAAATCCTACTAAAGTAGGAAAT